>KN485249.1:0-15466 GCA_000787095.1 Periophthalmodon schlosseri | reverse complement strand
GAGTGTCTTTTTATTATCATCAGGGTATCGGAATCAGTATTGAATTTTGAGTCTATTCCTTCGTATCGAAATCGAGTTCGAAATTTTAGTATTGTGACAACACTAGTAGACTGTAAAATTAACCATAAAAATGCAGAAATATCACCATATTTTTAGAAAATGCACAATAAGTTTCTGTTCTTCTTACTTTTTACTACTCTTTTTGCAGCTATTTAACTTGGCAAATTTTGCATAACTTCATAATGTTATACAATAACATACATTGCTCCCCTACATCACTAACTGTACCTGAGCAATCTTCCCAGCAGCTCTGAGCACTTGTTGAGTTTCTCTTCCTGTTTGCTGTAGCTGGTCCTGCCCTCCGCTCGATCCAGCCAATAGAAGGCGGAGATGCTGTCGATGAGGAGCAGTGATAGGTCGGGGCGAGAGGAAAAGGACGTTTCCAGGAAGTGAAGGGTTAAAAGGAGCTGAGAGGAGGAGGAGCAGTGAAGAACCAGCAACCTCGATAGACAGGAGCGGAGCAGTGCCTCGTCCGGGCCACCAGAGGGAGCTGAGACACAGGCAAGAGGTCAGGTCAGGCCCCACATCATCCTGTATCCTGTGTCAGATGCCCTCCCATCATTCTGTGTCCCTGTGTGTCAGATGCCCTCCCATCATTCTGTGTCCCTGTGTGTCAGATGCCCTCCCATCATTCTGTGTCCCTGTGTGTCAGATGCCCTCCCATGCTCCTGTATCCTCTGTGTCAGATGCCCTGCCATCCTCCTCTATCCCTGTGTGTCAGATGCCCACCTATTCTCCTGTATCACAGTGTGTCAGATGCCTTTCCATTCTCCTACTGACCACTGGAGACTCAGACCCTCATATAAAAAGCTGCAATAAACCAGTACTAAATCAGGTCTAACGCTGGACACAACAAGGAGAAAACCAGGATTAAACCAGGAATAATCCATATTTTAACCAGGAGTAACCCAAGTCTAATGGGGACTTGTCTAAACCAGGGCAAAACCAAGGGTACACAAGGGGGGCTAACTCAGATCTAAACCAGGAATAAACCAGATCTAACCCAAGACTATCCTAGAATAGTCAGGAAAGGATAGTCTTGGGTTAGGAATGGGTTAGGAAGGAATAACTCAAGAATAAACCAGGTCTAATTAGGACTTGTCCTAAGCAGGAATAAACTAAGACTAAGTCAGCTCTAAACCAGGTGTAATCCAGGACTAACTCAGATCTAAACCAGGTCTAAACCAGGACTAACTCAGATCTAAACCAGGTTTAAATCAGGACTAACTCAGGTCTAAACCAGGTCTAAATCAGGACTAACTCAGGTCTAAACCAGGTCTAAACCAGGACTAACTCAGGTCTAAATCCCCTCTGATTGTATTGTCTGTATAGTTTACTTACCTGTTGTGTGGAGCCGGTTGTCCAGTATGCTGACCAGTCTGAGCAGGTCCAGGCTGAAGTCTGTATCCACAAAGGCCACACTGAGCTCCAGACCTCCAGCAGAGAGGGGCAGGACACAGCGGGACAGGAGCAGGTACAGGAGCTCGGTCTTACCTGAGGACATGGGGACACCACCATGAGGATTTGTTTGGTTTATTTTACAAAATTATTAATTATTTTGGGACAGTGCTACAGTTTTGAAAGGAAAGAAGTTTATGCAATACATTTGACATATTCACTGTTTTCATCATTAAAATGGCCGTATTTCATATTAAAGTAACCATCTGTAAGCTTATTTATTTTTTGTTACCAGTAGGTGGCAGATGTGGAACCCCTCACCCGGCCCCCTCACCCAGCCCTTTTCCCCCTACCCTCACCACAATCCTGATATTATCGTATCGCGACATGTATCGTACAATGTATCGTATCGAATTGTGAGGAACCTTGTGATTCCCAGCACTGGTATTTTGTTTCGATACTTTGCTTCTGATGTCATCAACATTCCCTGGGGGTGTGATGCTAACAAAAGGCACTTACTCTGTCAGAAGCTCTATAAAACTTTAATCTGAGCTTTAGTTTAACACAATCTGACCAGAAAGAGTTGATTTAGTTGGAAGTACAACAGGTGAGATGATTTGTGCTGTGCTGTTGTTGCCTCTGTTTCCTCCTATTTTCCCTGTCAACAACATTCACTATTCAGTTCACCTGGAGTTCATTTATTGCTATTCACATGTTGTTCCCTGTCCCACTCCCCTCTGGGGAGTGCAACTGTTTCAGATGCCTGGCCGCTGACAGCCCGGCGATGGCTGGACCCTAGATCCCCTCCTGTGCCCTGATCCTGTTCCGTGGACCTGGATCCTCCCCTTCCCTCACCTGGCTGGATGACCCAATACCTGACTAGGATGACCCCCACCCTACCGTGGATAAGCCTCCCTAGCCACTTCTTAGTTGAGTGGGCTCTGGCCTTACAGTCTTGAACTCTATCTGCAAATGGATGCGCATTAGTCCTGGACACATCTGCAGCTGCCCATCCATGGGAGTGGGTCTCTCCTTCACTGTGGTTCTCCTCGAGGTTTCTCTTTTTCTCAGTGGGTTTTTTTGAGTTTTTTTCCTTGCCGAAAAGGAGGGTCTAAGGACAAGGGATGTTCTGGGACACTTCTCCATTTGCCTGTTTTCTTCTTCACTGTTGATTTTCTAACTTTCTGTTGGTTAAATCAATTCTCATGTTCAGCCCTAAGAGGCAACTGCTGTTGTGATTTTGGGCTTTTCAATTCAAATCAATTTAATTTCATAACAAGTCTCTCACACAAAATATTACAGTCACAAGCTAGCTAGCATTAGCCAACAGTTTTTCAGTTAGTGACTCTGACCTTTTGTCCTGAAAATGTGCTGTTTAAATCCATTTTGTATTTTTTCTTGAGGTTTTAGACGATCTTAAAACTTTTTGGCTATGTTTGCTAATGTGTGCATTGTGTCTCCATGGTAACTGCTGAGAATTCTACCATAGAGATACAGCTGTAACACCCCCAGTGTGATGTCACTGTAAAGTATCCATTAGAGTCAATCTGAGTAATCCTGTATTGTCCTGCGTTTGAGGCTGGAGTACTCTGAAAATGTCTCATGTCCCCGCTAAGCTTGAAGAGCCAGTTCTGAAAAGTTCTCTTCGCTTTGAAATTCCTGTATCACGGTAAATCATTGCTCATGTGTGACCTTTTTTCCTTGCATCATAAACTTTCATAACTGTTCATTTCGATTCAATAACAAATCCTGTAAAGATGATATAGACATGCAGTTTTTACCAGTTCCTTCAGGTCCAAAGATTTCCACCACTTCACCTGTCAATCAAAAACATTGTATTATCCCATCGTCATCAGAATCTTTTATATTTAGATATTTTGAGAGTTAAAGTTTGGTCTAACCGTTTTCAGGGCCGCCATTATCTGGAAACAGACGAGGTTCAATATCCTTCAAACTGCGACGAGCTTCAAGACGAGCAAAAAGCTGCAAAACAAGAGCTTTATTTAAGACCACAACCAGAGGAGCAGAACCAGAGGAGGGAGTGGGACAGAGGAGGGACAGTGAATCTATGGTACAGACGAGAGGCAGAGGAGGGACAGTGAATATATGGTACAGACGAGGGGCAGAGGAGGGACAGGTGATACAGAGGAGGGACAGTGAATCTATGGTACAGACGAGGGGCAGAGGAGGGACAGGTGATACAGAAGAAGGACAGTGAATCTATGGTACAGACGGGGGCACAGGAGGAACAGAGGAGGGACAGTGACTATATGGTACATCCGTTCGCAAAACTATCATGTTATCATTGTACAGTGTTAATTTCATTCGTTTATTTGTGCAAGTAAACGTAGTGACACACAGCAAACAAGCGTTAAAGCATATTCTATTTGAGCAGCGGTAACAAAGCCACGTTATTTCAACATAAGCCGTAAGTTGTTCGCGCACTCTGATTTCTGCCTTTTTCCAGAAAACTGCGCAGATTTAATACAATTTCTGACCTGAGCTCCGGTTTCTGTCATGTTTGGATCTATTCTCGTTTTTCAAAACAAACCCGCCACATGCGCGTGTCCGCTTCCGTGTTCCAGCGGGTTTTACCGTAATGCACCGAGTCTTTACGGCAAAGTCGACAGCAACGCGCACGTGAATTCTTCAAATTTCTGCATATGGGCATCAGTAAGTAAACCTTTAAGGGTTATTTCCGTTTATTTTTATTTTAGCAGTTAAACAGTGCGATTAACCTGAATCATAACTAATGATTTTCGGGTAATTAATCTAATCCACTCAAAAAACATAATTAAAGGTGCACTGCGTAACTTTTCTGCAACAGTATAGCACTAAATTTATTTATCACCATGGAGACCAGCAGGCTACACTACAACGCCAAGTTACTGGTCAGATCTGTGGAGAGGTGACCTTGCTCACAGTAAGGCAGTATAATTGAGAAATGAAATCACACTAAATTATTATAAATTAAATTATTAAATTATTATTTAAATACTGTGGAACATTACTGGCAGAGAAATAACATCCATGGAGACAACCCGCCACCAGAAAAGTCACATATAGCATCTTTAAGTAAATTTTGGTTAATTATAACCTAAATTTACAATCTTCACAATAAAATTCTATAAAAAAAAATAAGTAGAATTATATCTATATGCCTAAAACAGGCAAATGGATAACTGTCTCAGAGTGCCCCCTGTCCTTAGACTCTCCTTCTCAGCAAGGAAAAACTAAAAAAAATAATCTTGAGGAGAATCACAGAAAAGGAGAGATCCACTCCCATGGACGAGCAGGCTGCAGAGAGGGACAGGGACACTCAACTAAGGGCCAGAGCCCACTCAACTAAGGGACAAAGACCACTCAATTAAGGGACAGAGACCACTCAACTAAGGAACAGAGCCCACTCAACTAAGGGACAAAGACCACTCAATTAAGGGACAGAGACCACTCAACTAAGGAACAGAGCCCACTCAACTAAGGGACAGAGGCACTCAACTAAGGGACAGAGCCACTCAACTAAGGGACAGAGGGAGGCTTATCCACGATAGGGTGGGGGTCATCCTAGTCAGGTATTAGGTCATCCAGCCAGGTGAGGGAAGGGAGGGTCCAGGTCCACAGAACAGGATCAGGGCACAGGAGGGGATCTAGGGTCCAGCCATCACCGGGCTGTCAGCGGCCAGGCACAAATTAACCTTTCGCTAAATTTTCAACATCCGACCGATATCGATATCTGGAGAAATCCTGTGATATCACAGATATTGTCAATAACAAATAAACCATCCCTAATTTTATTGTAGCTTTTTAAAGGTCCTATATTAAACAACTGACATCTCAAAATCAGTCAGTCAAAATGCTCTGTTCCACCTTGTGATGTCATGAGGTAGTAGTTTTCAAGTTAACAGCCCTTTTACCTTTTTTTTAATAGATTAGGTAGATAATAGCAATTCCAGGTCTGAAATTATCCACATGATTCTAGTGAAGATGTATGAAGTTTAAAAACACAGCAGAGCTCTTCGGTGTTACCCTTAAAATAAAAGAAACATTGTACCTTTTTAATCCCTCATATTCACCTTTACTAATTTTTCTTCTAATTAAGAGAAAGAAATGCTGAGTGTGGTAGAAAAAGGGAGGCGAGTGACAATAGTAAACATAACAGTAGCCTCGTTTACAAAAATATGATAATAATCTGATTTCTGGACCTGGATTATTGTAAACTACAAAAGATGTGAGCAATCAGAGGGACCATTATCAAACAAAAAATTGACAATTTGGCCGTTTACATTTCATTTGAAAAGCCTTATAACTCAAAAGAATCAGTGTTCGAGTGTGCGTGTAACCACAGCCAGGGTAATGGTTCTCTCATTAAGATACCAATACCAGCAAGTACTGCAAATATTAGTCCAGGGAGATACAGCATTCTAGAGAGCTAGGGTTAGAAAATACCAACACACGTTTGTAAAGAATACTTTAGTTTATTACAAATGACTACCATGACAATAAATACACATGTTCTGTGACTTTCTGAGGTAGACTGAAGAATCAACATATTTTCTACTTTAAATGAAGCACCAGAATCCTGTAGTGTTGAACCGAGATGGTCTGTGTTCAGATGTTGTGGTGTGAAATTATAATCTCCTCTAGTAAAGTACATTCACTTTATATCATAATATTTAGCCTAGTGTTGTCACAATACTAAAATTTCAAATTCGCTTTCAATATTAATGCATAGACTCAATACTCAATATCGATTCCGATATGATGATAATAAACTCTTTATTTAGGCGAGAAAAAAATAGGACTTTTTTTTTTAGAATCAATACCTGCTCAAATGAGTATCTAGTTTCAATACTAGTTTTAGTATCGATTATAATCTCATTTTCAATACTTTTGACAGGCCTAATGGCTGTATGTTTTTATATTTATTTAAATTTTAGTTGGCAGCTAGTCAGCAATGATTTGTACTTTACATTTACATGTTTTAAATATTGTGTAATACAAAACATTTGTTTTTTGTTTTGCTATTTTAATGGTAATAAAACAGCTGTCTTCAATATTGTAAAATCTCCTTTGGCATGGGGGTTTTTAGTCCAGATAACAACTAATGATTTTTAAAATAGTTAGCAATTATTTTAATGAACTAAATAGTCTTGTACATTCTGATTAACTGTTGCAGCCTTAGTCGTTTGAATACAAAAAGAAGTTTGGCAAAAAGCTTAAAGGTCCTATATTACACAAAACCTACTCTTGTGAGCTTTAAGCCATGACATAATGCTGTTACCTCATCTAAAACATACCTGGAGTTGTGTTTTGTTTTATTCACATGTTTGAGTAACACTATTATTAGTCTGTCTACATCTCCAAAGCTCAAAATGCTCTGCTCCACCTTGTGATGTCATGAAGCAGTAGTTTTCAAATTAACAGCTCCTTTTACCTTTAGTTCAGTAGAGATTGGCAATTCCAGAGGTCAAATGATCCAAATGATTCTAGTGAGGATGTATGGAGTTTAAAAACACAGTGGAGCACTTCCTGTATTACCACATGACATCACAAGATGAAACTGAGTGTTTTCTGTTTGAAAGAACTACTCAGCCTAAATATGCAGTGTTTGTGTGTTAAATGTGAGAATGAAACAAAGCACAACTCCAGGTCTGTTTGTGATGAGGAAATAACATTAGAACATAGATCAGAAAATAGTGTAATCTAGGCCCTTTAAGGAGTGGAACATCTTTTAAAGTAACTGTTTAAACTTCACTCACTACTGCCCTCAAGATGTTTTAACAGTTAAATTAAAATTTAAATCTGATAAGTGTCCCAAAGGGTTCTCAACCAATTTAACCCCAATTAATTAACCCCATTAATTTTAAATCTTAATGTAAAGTAATCTAAATGTATGAAGAATGTATGAAGAAAATAACTAAATATTAAATTGTCTTCAGTTGAGAACTACAAATTCTTAGGCACTGTTTTGAGCCAATCAGCAGCGTGTGGTGGGAAAGTGGCTGTTTTGTCTTAGCTTATAATAAACTATAGTGATAATCTGTATTTAACGTTGTTGATTTGTTTAGTAAAACTGTGGAATAAAAAGGCCTCTATCATAAACATCTGTGGAACATTACACACGTTAATACTATATTTACATGAAACAAAATAGACCACTCCCTGGTTTAGTCCTGTTTTAGTCCTGGTTCAGAATGGGTTTAGTCCTGGTTTAGTATTGCTTCAGTCCTGGTTTAGTATTGCTTCAGTCCTGGTTTAGTATTGCTTCAGTCCGGGTTTAGTCCGGGTTTAGTAATCCGGGTTTAGTCCGGGTTTAGTAATCCTGGTTTAGTCCTGGGTTAGTCCAATTTTACCCCAGTTTAGTCCTCCTTTAGACCTGGTTTAGTTCTGGTTTAATCCTGGTTTAATCCTACTTTAGCCCTGGTCGTAATTAGACCTCCTGGTTTAGTCAGGTTTTTTTTTAACCTAGTTTAGTTGTCCACTAGACCTGGTTTAGTTCTGCCAATGGTTGAGTCCGGGTTGAGTCCGGGTGAGTCTGGGTTTATTATTGCTTCAGTCCTGGTTTATTATTGCTTCAGTCCTGGATTTAGTCCTGGTTTAGTCCGGGTTTAGTCCGGGTTCAGAACAGGTTTAGTCCTGGTTTAATAATCCCGGTTTAGTCCTGGGTTAGTCCAATTTTACCCCAGTTTAGTCCTCCTTTAGACCTGGTTTAATTCTCGTTTAATCCTGCTCTAGCCCTGGTCGTAATTAGACCTCCTGGTTTAGTCCATTTTTCTTAACCTAGATTAGTTGTCCTCTAGACCTGGTTTAGTTCTGCCTTAGACCAACGGTTAAGTCACGGTTGAGTCCCTGTTCAGTCCAGTCCCAGTTTAATAATCGTGGTTTAGGGAAATCGTAATTTGGTGGTTTAGTCCTAGGTTAGTCCTGGTTTAATCACATTTTAGCCCTGGTCGTAATTAGACCTCCTGGTTTAGTCCATTTTTTTTAACCTAGTTTAGTTGTCCTCCAGACCTGGTTTAATTCTGTCTTAGACCAACTGTTGAGTCCTGCTATAGTTCCGTTTCAGTCCTGGTTTTATGATAATGCTGGTTCTGTTACTTACAAAGCACCATAAAATGTAAAAGCTTCTATTGTTAACATATTTTTGTTGTTTTTATAACTTTTTTTTTTTTTTTTTTTCAAAATACAGTCTTTTGATTAGTTTACTGCCAGTGGGATAGACTTAACTATAGTTTATGTTTATACAAGTTATAAAAATAGTAGCATGGTTTCATCCTTTTGTCTGGGATAGGTAGGCGGTGCTTAGAGTGGTCAAGCCCTTTGCGATTGGTTCATTTATTCTTCTTCCTGTTCAGCTTGACCAATCATCTTTCAACAGTTTCTGCAGTTTGACGGAGCAGGGCGGGATTAGCGTGACTGCGTTTGTATCGTTGTCTCTAAAAACCAAAAACTCACTCATAACTTTTTGGTTCAAATCCATTTTCAAATTCCTGTGGCATTTCTTCCTCCTGACCCTCCTCCTCCGCTCATTATTGGCCCATTCTCCATCTGCTCCATCTTTCCACCATTCCCATTGGCCCTCAGCACTGTCAGTCCCACCCCTCACGTGTCCCGTTTCGATTATCCTCAGGTCTTTTTTGGTTTTGGCCCACTGCACCGGTCTGTCTCCCACCACTCTGTCTCCCACCGCTCGCTCTGATTGGCTCCCGGTTGTGTGTTCGTCCTCTCTGAGCACGAAAATGTCTTCAATGTCTTTTATGTCTTCGTATTCATATTTGATTTGAGGGACACTTTCCAAACTGTTTATCCACGATCTCCTCTCCGCATGATCCGCGTTGCCGTTTAATATTTTGACTTTCTTAACCATCCCTGCTTTATCCGCGTCCCTGTTTAGCACATCTCCTAGCTTTAGCCTCTCCTGCCTCCCCGCACTTAGCTTCTCCGACTCCAGTAAGTATCTGAGAGGAGGTCCGACCGCGACACGCCGTGGTCTGTCTAACTGCTCTGCTACAATCAGTTCACTATCCTCCTTAAATACAACTTCCTCCTGTGTAATTTCGACATGTTTCTTGCAATTTTTCTTGGGTCTACCACGTTTTCGTTTGACCTTCGTCGGTTCTTCATAATCCTCACTGACGGTAGTTTTAGCAACATTCCCAAGTTCTGTATCTGTTTTTTGGCTTTTCACTCTCAAAATTCCATCTTTAAGCTTTTTAGAATTTGTAAAATCCACCTCACCCTCTCCGTTGTCCACATCTTCCTGCTTAATGACAAATGACAAATCAGGCTCCTTTTTCACTTCTATCCTTTTAATTTTTGTTTTGGACCAATCAGAACTTTCCAAATCTGCATTCTCGTCATCTGTTGGCTCTTCTTTTATCGCCGCATTCTCAATCGACCAATCAGGAGTCTTTTTGGAAGCGGGGGGGCTAGACTTGACGTCGTCTTTGACCTTTTTGAGCTTCAAGGGCAGGAGTCGTGGCTTCTTGACCATGTTTAGTTCTAAAATCTCACCTGGAGAAAGTGGGCGAGGCATGAACTGTTCTAGAGCGGGATGCATGATGATTGACGCGCTGTTAGGCCAATCGTCTTCCTCCTGCAGAGCTTTGTACTGCTGTCTGGCCATGTTCTGGAATTCTGTTAACTCCTCCAGATTAAGAGGCTGTTTGTAATATGGAAGGATGAGGACTTTTTTGTCACGTTTCACTTTGTCTTCCTGTTTTGTGCCTGGCCCCGTCCCCTGGCCGCTCTCTGGCTGCTGCTTATTGGCCGTGAGCTGGTCATGCGACTCCAGGTCGTAGTCCAGTAGGTATCGGAGCGGTAGCCCGGCAGCTCTTCCGGTTTTGCTGCGCCGTTTCGGGGTTGCCATGGTTTCTGGGTCTGAAAGTGATGCAGAGTTTTTGGGGCGTCCTCTGCGTTTTTTGATTAGTGGGTTGGTCGACTGCTCATCTGAACAAAACAAAAGTAAATGAAAATACAGCATCAACTTGATAAACTATTAAGAGGAGGGCATCTGACACAGTGGAATACTAGAGAATGGGAGGGCATCAGACACGCAGGGATACAGGAGGATGGGCGGGCATCTGACACACAGGAATACTGGAAGGCACAACCTGAACCCACCTTCTCCATGCTGTGTGTTGGGCTCCTCTTCGTCCGAGCTGAGAGGAGCCATGAAACCGTACGGTGTGTGAATTTCCGCCCCCTCGGGTCCTGGCGTGGCACTCCGAGACTCCCCCTGCTGGTGAGAGGAGGGGGAGTCTCCACAGGACGGCATGCTGGGTAATCTCAGGCCAGACTGGTTGAGAACGGGAGAGGACTGCAGCAGTGCTATAAAAAAAGATAACCATGAGGACTCCATACATTAGACTAAAAGTTTATGTTTTAAAGGGCCATATTACACCACTTTCTGATCTATATTATAATGTTCCCTCATCAAAAACATAACTTGGAGTTGTGTTTTGTTTCATTCACACATTTAACACACACATTTTTTAAACAAGTTTTTAAACTCCATACACCTTCACTAACGTCATCTGGATTATTTCAGCCCTGGAATTGCCTATCTCTACTGAACTAAAGGTAAAAGGAGCTGTTAACTTGAAAACTACTGCATCATGACATCACAAGGTGGAACAGAGCATTTAAGCTTTGGAGATGTAGACAGACTAATAATACAGAGTTATTCAGACAAGCAAATAAAACAAAACAAGTCCAGGTATGTTTTTGAGGAGGAAACGTTATAACATGGCTTAAATCTCACAAGAGTCACTTTTGCACATTATAGGACCTTTAATAATAGGAGGAGTTCACATTTTAAACACATCCAGAAGAACTGACAAAATAACTGAATAGGCACATAATGACATTTTTCCGCTTCCGTCTGGCCTACCCAGCCATCTGGGTCACGACAGCCTACACTGCGTAAACTCATCTTTAACTGTTAGTAACTACCTACCTAAATAAATGAACATAGCATTTTATTATGGAACTCGATGTGTCTAACCTAAGTCCACACAGTTTGAGTTTGATTTTATTTCTCAGGCTCTATTTGTCATGGAGGAAGACAGGCTTTAGCTTTGACTTTGACCCTCTTTTCTCACAGTGGAGAGACTGCAGCGTCCACAGCCCTGAGCTCTGAACTGAGAACTCAATCCTAAAGCTTCTGTTGAATCACAAATGCAAGTAATATCATATATTATTATATTTTATGAATTCTGTAGAAGTGTCACTAGAGATATCTCTCTCTGTTCTCACAGTGAAATCTGCTGAGACTGAAGCTCCAGAATTTGAGATAAATCAACTCAAGCTTCTGTCACTTCAAATTCCAACAAGTAAAAAACTACAAAATGGACCATTTAAATGAACATGTTACTGCCGAATTCATAATGTGCTGCTGTTAATGGCGTGACATGTTTTGAATGCAATTATAAGAGTAGTTGAGTAGTAGTTAAATATAACCCACAATTGGATAGAAAAAATAACCCAAAAAGTTGTGTTAAAATAATAATCCAAATTGCTGGGTCAGAATAACCCAGAGTTGTGTTGGGCCAATAGTGGCAGGTTATTTTTAACCTAGCTTTTTTAATACCAGGTGCTGTTGATGTCATGTTTTTTTTCTGGAAACACTCAATCCAGCCAGAAAATCTGTAGAAATGCTCAAAATGCTTCCCCAAAAAGTTCTGGGGGAGGACCCCCAAACCACTCAATTAATCAACGGAATTGTCAACATCAAATCTAGCAATCCCCTGGCCTCTAGGTTCTGTGATGGTTGTGACTCACATCACTGTTACAGTATTGATGCATAAAAATTAAAGGCATAACTATTTGCCTTATTGTATTGTTATTGGCAGTTGAATTGTTTTGTTGAATTGTCCATTTAAGGATAATACAAATTTAAACAAAAATGCAACGTGGCAGGCGTTACTTCTTTTGCAGTGAGGGGTAGGGGGGCTGAAGCTTCATTTCCCCATAGTCTCTCTGAAATCTGTGGGAAACACTGCGACAGAGTTAACAGTTTTTATGCAGAATAAGACAGGATATTTTGTTGATGTGGGGTAATTTAAAGGGGACATTTAATTTAACCTCAACATTCATGTTCTTAAAACCATGTTATAACAGTGTTCCCTCACCATTATCTTACTCAGAGTTACATTTTGAATGGTGGATCTTCACAAATAAATAAAAATATCGCCCAATCTTTGTCCTCCTGATGTGAAAATAGATTAGAGAATGGATTAGCATTACGCTTCTATGGGGTATTAACTGCTAACACATAACATTTAGATTTAGATTCTATTTCTCCCCGCGCTAAATCACTCTCCCTTTAGAGTGCGTGCATCCCGCTAATGCACGCACATTGCATCAGGTTTGTGAAGCTGTAATGTATTGTTTTATATCCTGCTTTTGTATATTTATGAAAAAAGGCTGTGAGGGAGCATGGGTGATGTAGGCTTGTGGGCAGAGCCTTGTACAGACTCGTACTACTAACTGTAAAAGGGATTTGAATAGGGCCTGGGAGAGATCACTAGATTACTCAAATGTTTTTGATGAGAGAACAATGTTGTAAAGCTCCAAAAGTTGATTTTGCGCAATACCCCCTTTTTAAATATAGAACTTGTATGTGGACTGTGCACAAACAGTTGTGGGCTGAGCTTTCATGGTAAAGGGGTGTGTCCAAAGCTCCGAGCCCCCTGCCCCTTCAGATTGACTTCCGCGCTCTTCTTGTGGCTACAAACAAATCCCTCAAAAACCAGCCCCACAACAAGCCGGAGGAGGACTGAGATGATCTGCTTTGTGTGAAAGAGCCTTACAGGTAGAGTGTCTAAAGCCAACACACTGTGCTCTGAAGAAACCCGAGACCTCAAAGAGTGAAACCAGAGCCACTCTACACACCTGGAGAGGAGAGCATGCTGGGTATTGTAGTTTGGAGTGTGCTGTCGGGGGTCCTGGAGGGGGAGGGGCAGAGCAGAGCGGCTGCAGGGGGAAGGGTGAGAAGGCTGTTACCGTGAGCGCAACAGTTCCACAAAGCACCCCCTTCTGTCTGCTCTGGGTGCAGTGATAAACAGTGCCACGGCACGTCACTCGAACCTGAAACACAACCACAAAGACTGATTGCACTACTCATTCTTACACACATGTGCTTCAGAACATGTGTGTGCAGGTCTAAACTACACACAGAGTTAGCTTCCATTAAAAGACAGGACATTACGATAGGACATTATAATATGACAATAGGTTGCATTCACGTTCTAACTGATTTCAATTATTTATTTATAGTGACAGAGAAGCTGTTGAACTTTGTGCCAGTTTTGTTTCATGTGGATAGGCCCAGTAATTACAGAGATATTAACCATAAACCAGGTCAACAAATCTGCAATCTGACAGTTACACAACAAATTCCACCTGAAAATTCTGACCTGTCTCCAGCTCAGTTTAGACTATTGAGATTCTACAATGTTGTGATGTCACGTGAACACAACATATTGATTTAGACAGATGAAATTATACTTTTGCTTTGCCTGTGAAGCTTTTGAGTGCTTTTACCTGGAGCCCGGCAGCTGAGGCCGATCAGATCCACCTGCACCGCCACATCACACCGCTGAGTGTCGCTCTGCACCCCCACATCATGGTACTGGTCCTCAGGCTCCTCCCACTGCACGCCCACCTCACAGCGTCCCCTACAGGCCTGCTCACCCAGGTCTGCGGCACTCCCCTCCTCCATCTGTGAGAAGAGACATTGGCCGTGTCCTAATTTGCCGAATGCACACTTCGAAGTACCATTCGAAGGCCGTGTCCCAATTTGCCAAATGCACCGTTCGAAGGGTACTTCGAACGGTGCATTTGGCCAATGTGTCAGATGCCCTCCCATCCCCTTCTATCCCTGTTGTATTCTCACATAAGGTAAGGTATACTTTATTGATCTCACATGAGGGAAATTCATTTTCTGTATTTGACCCATGATCCTTCAACCAGTACCACTGGGGTAACCAGTCAGGAGCAGTGAGCTACTACTTGGTCCTTAGCTGGAAGAGTGTACCTCTTGTGCATATTTTGGGCTAATCGAGGAAACTAGAGTGCCTGGAGGAAACCCTCCCAGACATGGGGAGAACATGCAAACGCCACACAAAAACACCCGGAGTCGAACCAGAGACTTTCTGGCAGTGAAGTGCAGGTTCTAGTCACTAAGTCTCTGTGCTGCCAACAGGTGAGCCAGAACAAAGGCCAGGTGAGGGGGGAGGGGCCAGGTGAGAGGAGGGGTGAACAGGTTTCACATGGACCTGCCCCCGTTAAAGCGAAGATTGCCAAATCTGCTTCTTTATAGCGACTTTGGGCTTCTTTTTGTGGTCACGGGTTGCATTTTTTTGGGCTTGCTCCTGGGTGTTACTTTCAAGTCACGAAAGAGATTTTTATCCTTTTTTCAGTTCTGTGTCACGTTAACAGACTCAGTAATGACCACACACGGTCTATAGTAATGACTGAAATACAAGCCATTATAGAGGTTAAATATGCAAATAAAATATGCACACGTCTCTAGTTAATCTGCAGATGTTGTGGTGTGGTCATAGCGGGATAAAGGGTAATTAGAAAACTAAAACAACATACACATACACACGTGGACAAAATTGTTGGTACCCTTCGGTTAATGAAAGAAAAACTCACAATGGTCACAGAAATAACTTGAATCTGACAAAAGTAATAATCAATAAAAATTCTATGAAATTTAACCAATGAAAGTCAGACATTGCTTTTCAACCATGCTTCAACAGAATTATTAAAAAAAATAAACTCATGAAACAGGCCTGGACAAAAATGATGGCACCCTTAACTTAATATTTTGTTGCACAACGTTTTGAGGCAATCACTGCAATCAAAAGATTCGTGTAACTGTCAATGAGACTTCTGCACCTTTCAACAGGTATTTTGGCCCACTCCTCATGAGCAAACTGGCCAGTTGAAGGGTGCCTTTTCCAGATGGCAAGTTTCAGCTCCTTCCAAAGATGCTCAA
>JACM01011068.1:0-17999 GCA_000787095.1 Periophthalmodon schlosseri | reverse complement strand
ACAAATTCTCAAATATCTCATGGTTTTCTTTGTTTTGATTAATTAAAAAAGTATACATTTTACATCTGGCTTGACTTGTTACCAAAAATCTGCTTTAAAAACATTGAAATGTGTTAGAATTTTTGAGCATTCTATTTTTCTCAGAATAACTTTCATAACACCTTCATTTTAGGTTGTGGCATAGGGTTATCATATTGCAAACTTTACTATGTCAACAAACCTACATTTTGCTCTCTGTGGAGTGTGTCAAATTCAAAAGAAAATTATATTGTGTCAAGTAGGCAAATGTTTTTAAGTGTGGTGAAACTTTTACTTTTGTGTTGTTGACAGAATTTCAATTTTCTGTAACTATGGATCCTACCTGCACCACTGAAGGCTTGTTTAGGTTTATGTTTTACCTTTATGTCATTGCTCTAGGCCAACCTATTTTTACCATTACTCCAAACTATTTCGAGTGAGTATATGACAGTGTTATGCAACCCTAACCCTTTGTTCTCTGTATTAAATGATTAGATTAGATTAGAACTGAACTGTCTTCCTTGATCACTGGTCGTTAACGTGTTACTTGTGTCTTACAGGGAGGCCTTGGCACCGTTCCTAAAAAACGAGGAGGCACGTCTCATGGCGGAGAGCAGTGGCAGCAGGAAGAGCCCGTTCCAGTACATTCTGTGTGCAGCCACATCTCCGGCCGTTAAACAGACAGAAGAAACCCTCACTTACCTCAACCAAGGTACTCCTGAGGGCCACTGTCCCCTCGCACCAGAGGTTATGTTGGGGATGGATACGTACCAGCAGAAATGGAATTATTTTTGGTTTTGAAGTAGATAAAAATGATAAAATTAAAGGTTCTGTTTTGTCCTTACTGACGGCCAGAGGTGGTGCTTCAAGCACTGGAAGATCATCCTTGCGCATATGCATACGATTCTTTCCCTTTGTTAGTTTGTAGGGACAATGATGTTTAGCAGTTGAAGTTATAGTAGTAATGGTAGTTGTAGTAGTTGTAGTAGTTGTAGTAGTTGCATAGATATACTTGTAGTTGAAGTACTATAATGTTATGCAAATTTAACTTGAGGTTAGGGATGAGCCAAAAGGTTGTGTTCACATTCTGATAATATTTTATGAGAATATATTTTCAGATGGAGGCCAGGGACGATTTTTAATTTTATGGGAGATTTACTCTTTTTGGTAGAAAAATCCAAACGTATGATCCATAAACTTTGAACCCTATAATTATATGTTAGTAATTGGCGCCACAAATGTGACATCTTAATGTGTTTCCTATGACGAGACCCTGTGATTACAGAAATGTTAACCATAAATTAGGTCAACAAATCTGCAATCTGACAGATAAATGCGGCCTAGCAGTATTACATGAACGGATCTGTTATGCTTCTGTAGGACGTAGAGCAGTGATTTTTTTGGCATTATTGAATATGAACAGTACTACTATTACTACTTTTATTACTATTATTGAATCATTATTAGCAGAAGTGATAAGAAGATGATCGATAGACATGATTCAGTGCTGGTATTTATCTCAACACATGGCCTCTGAAACTCATTTTCCTGTCAGCTTTTTGTTCATTCTACATTTTCTCCACTCCTTCCATAATGTTTCATCTCAGACAGTCCATTTACACTCACTTAACATCTGCTGTCACATGTCATATTCTCTGTCTATGATGATTTGACACATATAATTAATATGTGGGAATCACTTTAGTTTTCACTCCTGCTCCAGTTTCTGCCTGTACTTTATAAGACATATTTGAAGCCTTTTAATCAGGTGTTTTGTTTTTAAAATGTAGGTCAGTCCTATGAAATCCGTATGCTTAACAGAAAACTAGTGGAGTATTCAGACATAAGCACCAAATATGTGAAGGTAGGTGGACAGTTTTCTGTCTCTGCTCAATTTTAAGAATCTATCTTTCTGTACCAATTTTAAGTTATACTTAATACACACACAAGTGCATTGGCTGTTAGTGTGTAAAACTCTAATGTAGTATTGCAATAATTTTGTTTACTAAATAGATAGAGAATGCAACACTCACTCTAACAGTAACTCTGTTACATATTGAATGATGTATCATTCAATATGTACTGTCAAAAATGACATTAATGTAATTTTTGACAGTACAACCCACTCTGCCTAGTTTAGCGTAGTCCAAGACCCTTATCCAAGGGACCTTTGTCAACACTTGGGTTAATCTTTGAAGAGTCACTCCTGCAGACATGCCTCTGCAGTCAGGGTGCCACTCATTTAAGCTTGAGCATCCCAGAAACACAAGAACGCCACAGGTGGATCTGAGCAAACATATGACGCCATTTATAAGCCCAGTCTGTGAGAGAGCTACACCACAGCAGTGTCGTCATCTCAACTGTCACACATACATTCTACCAGACCAGAGACCGCTACAGGTCCTCTTTTTATCTGTAAACAGGACAAGTATTGATCCAGCATATGGGCTTGTACTGACAGGACAGCACAGCCACTGCTAATGATCCTGATCTTATTTATGAGTAACAACACAACAAACTACAATTCTATCTATCTACTATTTTGTCAATTGGGATGATAGGCTGCAGTAAGGTGACAAATAGGCAGATAACTATATGTAAACATAACAGTGGTGTGTGCTGACGTAGTGTCCCTGTGCCCAGAGCATAGTGCGGGTGGTGTTTCACGACCGCAGGCTGCAGTACATGGAGCACCAGCAGCTGGAGGGCTGGAGGTGGAGCCGGCCTGGGGATCGCATTCTCGACATTGGTCAGTCACTGCATACTAACCCTACACTACTGATTTATATACACATATTTACTCTACACTACATACATATTTACTCTACACTACATACATATTTACTCTACACTACATACTGTACATGCTTCCTAAACAGGCACGCTTTAACTTAACATAATCAAAATAAACACTGACCACTGACCTCCATGACAATAGCTCCCTACCATAAACTGTAAAATAGAAGTGGACTAAGAGTGCTTTCACACTAGCAACCTGGTCTGGTCTGGTCTGGACTTTCAGATTTTCCTGTTTGGTTTAGTCCAAAGTCCATGTGTGAATGCTCCCACGGACCGTGGTCCGGACCAAACAGCTGGTCCTTTGGTCTGGGAAAAAGTGGTGGTCTCGGTCTGGACCAAGGTCTGGTCCCGTCTAGTGTAAATGCGAAAGTTCGGACTTTGGACCAAATCCAGGAAGTGACACGCGTTCGATCCCTGGATCTATTACTCATTTAACGTGCCAACGCTAAACCATTGAAATGTTACGTAACTCTTTGTGCCCACTTTTTCTTGTTGATCTGTATTTTAGTTAATCACTGTCAAGCCCAAGCTTCTATTTACTTCTCAAAACAAAGAAAAAAACTTTGCAGCTCATCCATGCTCCGCGTTCACAAGGCTGTAGTCAGCAGAGATGTTGTCAGCAACAGCAGAGATAGCACTAGGGAAAGTCCAATAGTTCGGATTTGAGGGCGATAGTGTGAAACCAAAAGTCCGGGGAACAAACAAAAATAACAGAACACTTTGTAAATTCTAAGTCCAAACCTTGGTGCAGACTTACAGCTGTGAATCAGCCCTGAGGGAGTGTGATGTCACCCATAACATTCTGTTGCAACTAAATTAAGCTAATCGAGGCTAGCAGTTATAGCGGCTGATCTGCAACCAGGGACCATATTTGGAAATCCGAGTGCGAAACCAAAAAGCCAATCAGGAGCAAGGTGGCTGAAGTTACTACATGCCTCGCTTAGCAACGAGGCTGTCAATTAAACCTGTTGCTAATGCTAGCGGAAGCGACTGTTGCTAATGCTAGTGGCACCGGATTGGTCTGTTATTGTTCATATCTTGATTTAGGGACAAAAAGCAAAATAAAAAACAACAGGACCAAAATGACGAGGCTCACAGCAGTGGTTACAGAGAGAGGGGTCACGTTATTTTCAATAGAAAGTGAATTGCAACCAGAGTTCAAACCACTTCGCGCCCATGTTCACTTCCCATTCGGAACGCAGCGGCTAGCACGTTAGCTATGCCCATTTATATACGGTTTAAGGTCCCTACTGCAGAATATACAATAACCAGTAGACCACTTTAAATGCAGTGTGTATTTCTTAACTCCTA
Organism: Periophthalmodon schlosseri; assembly: GCA_000787095.1. Lineage (NCBI taxonomy): Eukaryota > Metazoa > Chordata > Actinopteri > Gobiiformes > Gobiidae > Periophthalmodon > Periophthalmodon schlosseri. Next base: position 13,871 of record JACM01011068.1, on the reverse strand, counting down.
TTTACTCTTCAAGATTTAAACTTATTTAAAGCTTTAGCTGTTGCAATGTTTAATCTTCTACTATATTTTACTCCTTTCAAACAGGCCTGTTTTAACTTTTCACTATATTCACTTCTGAACACACCACCAGTTTCACAGCTGAAATAAGTTAAACCAACTTTAAACCAAGAGCTCCAACAGTCCAGGATTTTCTGTGTCAGCTGTATTGTAGTGGATACACCACACACAGGCAACGATTATTTGTAATTTAATAGTTTGTTGAGTTAACAAAAGTAGGTGGAGACTGGTGACATGATTATACATGAGTGTGATGGGTTAGTTGGAAATCTCACATTGGAGCCTAGACACCGGTGGTCGTGAAAAGGAGGAGATTCACCAGTCTTGGAGAAAATCACTATTGTAACATATCTTGCAGACATCCCTCTATCAGTGGGCATTCTAGAGCCGCGTTCACACCCGCTGCACCTCAACACTATAGAATTCCTGTGGGACCCTGCCAAGAACGCCTCCGTCTTCATCCAGGTACAGACATCCAGCCATTTAAAGTGCCAATGAGAGGTTAGACTTCTCATTTCACTAAAGCATAGTTAACATTATTATATTTAGGTTTTTACTACTAACTGTTTTTCTAGTTTTAAAATTTTGGTAAAGTTTATTATTTTACCTCCTGATTTGACACGGGAAGTAGATGTGAAATATGTTAATTCCATAACTGTTACCTAGCAACCATAATGCTAACATGCTAAATTGCACAATAGATATGATGAGACTAATAAAAAATGTGTTCCTTGCACGTAAATAGTCCTTCCTTTTTGACTGGAATGTTCAGTGAAGATGACATAGGTAGAGGTTTCCTCAGTGCTACTTCCTGTATTTTTTTTTTTTCACAAACTCCCACTTAACTGATGTAAAACTATGATAAATATTTAACACAAGTACCATCTCACCAAACCAAGTAATAATTAGAAAAACATAAAAAAGTTGTCATATGTGCTTTAACCATTGTTTTTACACTTTCTCTCAGGTGAACTGCATCAGCACAGAGTTCACGCCCAGGAAACATGGAGGTGAAAAAGGAGTGCCCTTTAGGATCCAGGTGGACACTTTTACCACCAACGAACAGGGAGAATATATAGAGCATGTGCAGTCAGCCAGCTGTCAAATCAAAGTTTTTAAGGTACAGGTATTACATTCACATAATATATATTCAGTGATGAAAGTAACAAAAATAAAAGTACTATACATGAGTTATTTTTTTAGGTTTCTGTTACTTAAAGAGGGGGTATTATGCAAAATCGACTTTTTTGAGCTTTCATGTTATAAAGTTGTTCCCTCATCAAAAAATGTGACTGAAGTGGTTTTATATGTCATCCATATATATATATAGGGTTCAGTTGAGGGTTCAAATTCCTTATAAAAAAGACTACACTTGACTCTTTAATAATCCTCAAAACAGATAAAATAGATTTTACTGTGTGATACTTTTACTTGAGTAAAAGTATCACATTTCCCAACAAATGAGTACTTCTTCCACCACTCCATATATTACTTCAGCATTGTGTTTTCAAAGCTTGGGCTGGTAGGGATTTGTGAACAAAGTATTATCTTCAAATATTACGTAATTAAGTCATATATATTTACTGTTAAGAAGAGTAATGCTGATTGACACCAGTGTTGCCAAAAAAGAAAACATAATAATTTAGTTAACATGTTTTGTCTTGAAGCCTAAAGGGGCAGACCGTAAACTGAAGACAGACCGTGAAAAGATCCACAAAAAGGACCCTCAGGACCGGGAGAAATACCAGCTCTCACACGAGACCACCGTACTCAAAGAGGTACGGCCTGTTGTCTATTCGGACCATGTAATAATGTTTTACCAAAAATATACTTGAAGTTGCTTTTTGTTTCATTCATGGATGTCTCAGTAATCCCTCATAATTTATCGTCTCTTCAAAACTCAAAAGCTAACCCCTCACTGGTACACAGTACACGTCAGCGCTGTATCCAAAGATTTTCTGTATTCTTTATTCTGGCTACTGGAGTTGTTTTGAACATTTCAGTACTCAAATGGAGCACAACAGTGAAATTTTGTATCTTCACCTACCCCCTAGTTTTTAACAGGAAGACAATGGGCTTGTCTTGCTTATTAAGCCTTTTTAGATCATTATTGCTGTTAACAATGAACAAAATGTAAAATTATGATCCACATATGTGTGCAGACATTTTAAAAACACAATTAGCATCAGCAAAAAAATACAATATCATCCCTGTAGTGTGGTTAGCAAGGTTAGCAAACACAGCATTAGCATCTGTAGCTTGTTTGTAGTTCTCAGCAACTTTTTCCATCTGTCTAAAACCGTACACTTGACACAGTACATGCAGACTCATTCATGTTAATAAGTTGCATAAGACACTACGTTTTCTCAAAGTTTGTTTTGCCTGTCAATGATTGGAGCTGAGCGTCACATAGGCCAAGTTAATCTGGTTTGAAATTGAACAGGATGCAAAAAAAGTCACTCAAATGCACCCAACTAATGCTGGGTTTATAATATATAAACTTCTTACAATAAGTAAATGTTATTGTTGATTAAATGAATAATCTTTATTTAAAGCAGAACTAAGTAACATTTTTAAGTTATTTAATGTCTTTCAAAGCCCCTCTGGTGTTTACAAAGGTGATTTTGGGGTGTTTGAAGGGTCCGCTGGCTCCCCCAGCTGTCTCTGAGCGGAGAAAACAGACATGCAACTTGATTGCTACTGACCCGTGGTCAACTCTCAGAGTCTGTTCTCATTCTCGTGATAGACAAATTGCTTTACGACACTTCAGTATAGACACAGGTAACGAGATAGCGACACACTCCTTACAGGCGCTGGGACAGGGGCCAGAGCTCACATGTGAGTCAATCTGGGGAAGGTGCTTGGGGAATGGAGAGCTCAAGGAAATAGAAGGGTGCAAGAGCGACACAGATCTGACGATGCTGTGATTGATCACATAGGTTTCATATGCATTACTTGTGGTATCATTGGTCTAGTTATGTAATTGGAATAACTGTTTGCTTTAGTATGCTGTTACATCTGCATGCAGAATATGTGCAGCTAGTGTCACTTGTTGTTAGTGCGTAAACAAGACCAATGTGCAAATTTAGCCCTGATAAAGTCAGCTCAAGGCTGTATTTACTTTCAACAACGTTGTGCTTTGTGTGGTTATAGTTACAAACATTGGCAAACCCAAACCACATCTACACCACCATCATTACCAGTGTCAAGCCTCACAGAGCACGTACACAGTATATTTACAAGATAGCTTATGTATAAGATACAGTAAAATAACATTACCCACCTGAGACATTTTGTTGCGTACAGTGTTCACCGGCTTTGTGAAAAAAATGTGAGCGCTCAACTGAGTGGTGGGGGAGATGGGGAGCGTGGAGTGTTTACGACAGTGCATTGACTTGTAGGGTCACCGCTAAAGTTACTTAGTTCTGCTTTAAGTTTCATATTCGTTAAAATTAGCAGTAGATCCAATATGACAGTGGGTGGCTTTGTCATGTGACCAACTAACGGAACACAGTAACTTCCCTGTCAGTTCGAACTTGCAAAAGCCAGTGGAGCACATCCTAAAAATAATGTCATCAGAAGCCCAGCTATTTAAAAAATAGTTCTGTCATATTTTGAGATCAGTATTCGATTGAACAGTTACAGAGCAGAGGTTGTACAGTGCATATAATTTTACCAATACACTTTACACATTTACCTGTTTTAGACACACTGAAATAGCTAGAGGATTGCCCTTCTCTATTTGCGATGAGAGAGTATTTGCAGAGAAAGATGGATGTGGATTTAATGTTCCTCCAGAAAGCTCCCACCACCCCTAGGAGAACTTTGAATGAAGCAGTGACCTGTTGTTTGTGTGCAGTGCCGTGGAAACAGAAAGCAAAAGGAGAGTGTCCGAGCTGGAGGTAGAAAACAGAAGTTTGCAGGACAGCTAGAAGTACACACTGAAAAGGAGAGGCAAAATTTGGAGAAGGAAAATAAATCCAACAACCTCCTCCAACAGCAAAAGGCTGCAGAGATGCATAAGATTGACACTCTTGCCAGTCAAAATCAGGAGCACCAGGAGACTGTGAACCAGCTAACTCCATATATTGAGGAGCTGGAGAGAGAGTACGAAAAGTCAAAAGTCAACAAATGACAGACAGTGACGTCTTCCATGAGGAAAACGTTGCAGTGATGAAGAAAGAGATAGACACTTTCATCAATAAGAATGAAGGACTAAAGACTGAACATGAGGAAAGGGTGAACCAGATAAAGCAGCTGGAGGAAGCCCTCAAAAAGGCAAGTAACTGTCAACAACAAGACGTTCAAATTGAGACATTGGACCAAAATAAGACTGAGGGAGAATTGGAGACAGACCAAATGTCCAAACACTGATCTTCTCACACAGCTGAGGCAAGAGCGGCTATTAGCTGAAAAATAGGAGGAAATGTGTATCGCTGAAATTCATAGGCTTCGAGGGTGACTCAATGAGAAAATCCTGTTTACCAGTGACCTCAAATGTTACTTTAAGAATGTGGAGGAGGAGGACAGGAGACTGAAGGGGTGCAGCCAACAAGCGACCGGCACAACCAGCAACGTCAGCTGACCAACGCAGCTCTGCTACTATAAATAAAAAATATACTGAAGTAGGAGTAAACATTTGCTGCTAGAAGAGCACTCTGAAAAGCACAATTTCTTTAAAAGGTCACTCAAGTAAATGTAACGGAGTAAATGCAACTGAGTACTGCCCACCTCTGCTCATTCTTGTGTGTGTGTGTGTGTGTGTGTGTGTGTACAGTGCTCTCCGTGGCCTGACGCCGTAAACCTACCAAACCACAGCAGCAGCAGTATCCCTCTGTCTCCGGGTTACCAGAGCCCCCCCACCTCCTGCTCTTTCACCGAAGGGTAAGCCACTGCGCTCACTGTATAGCACATGCTGTCACATTAAAGGGGCCGTATGCAGTTTTCACGTAAAAAAGTAAAAATTGACACCACAGGTACATTGTAAAAGCAGGTCCTGGGGTCAAACTGAGACCGCTGTGTGCTGTCTGCATCTACAGTATATCTACGTCGCACGTGTAGAGTGGCTGCCCCCCAGTGTCTGAGGCTTGTCATGAAAAATACTCTATCTATATCTTATCGTTCATTGATAAGTTGCCGCTTTGCATCTATTCAATTTCAGGTATTTTTATTGCAAAAGAAAATCCTGAAAAACATTTTAACTTTGAGCAGGTTGCCTCGCCGCAGATCTGACCTGTAACTCGGCCTGATTTAAAATTTCAAACCAAGAAATAACATCTTCAAAACAGGGTGTGCAGGTGCGGGCCCTTTATTTAAAAAGTGATACAGTGCACACAATGTTGTAAATGCAAATACAAATTTTGAGTAACTATTTCCGGGTACGTTTACTCTTCCATTTGGTTTAGAACACATTTACAAATAAAAAATACACTGTGGTATTTGATCCATGTGCGATTTTATATATTACCCATATTACGCTGTTTTCTGATCTATGTTATAATGTTGTTTCCTCATCAAAAACACACCTGGAGTTGTGTTTTGTTTCATTCTCACATGTTTAACACACAAACCCTGCATATTTAGGCTGTGTTCTTCTCTCAAACAGAAAATACCCTGTTCCACCTTGTGATGTCATGTGGTAATACAGGAAGTGCCCCACAGTGTTTTTAAACTCCACACACCTTCACTAGAATCATTTGGATGATTTCAGCCCTGGAATTGCCCATCTCTACTGAACTAAAGGTAAAAGGAGCTGTTAACTTGAAAACTACCGCTTCATGACATCACAAGGTGGAGCAGAGCATTTTGAGCTTTGGAGATGTAGACAGACTAATAATAAAGGGTTACTCAAACGTGTGAATGAAACGAAACACAACTCCTGGTATGTTTTTGAGGAGGTAACAACATTATAACATGGCTTAAATCTCACAACAGTCCATTTTGTGTAATACAGGACCTTTAATGATAAATACATAAATAAATGTATATCAAATGGTGCAACAAACATAAAGCTTTTAATCCTATGTCATCTTTTTTCTGTAACTAAATACATTTCAACTCAAGTATTCCCATCACCGAATGCACCTTTAATAATAATTTAAAAAAAAACCCAGTTATTTTAAAAAGTGGCAATAAATATGTCAAATGTTGAGACTCTCTAATCTCTCTCTGCATCTCATCCGGGGGCGGGGCTTAGCGTTCCACATCAATCAAAAAGGGTTTGTCCCGAGCCCCAGGGTTTTAAGTACCCAGAATTGGATCTTCTTCTATTAATCTATATTAAAGGGGGCCCATGTGAGGCTTCTTGCCGCAGGCCCCCAAATTTCTGTCAGCGGGCCTGTTTAAAAGTAAAAGTATGTTGCCATGGTTGCAATGGAATGCAAAGTCTCACCCCCGGACGAAATGCCAAGCTTTTAGGGTGTCCCTCAAATGTTGGTCTGTCTAATGTGGCATGTTGTTTCTCTCCGCATTCCTCTGTAGCAGCTGTTCCCCAGACCAGCCCACGGACCTGCTCGTGGCCGGCTGCTCGGATGTAAGTACGCGTGCGGAGCGAAGTCTAAAGCGTGCTCTCTTATTCCCTTTAGGCCAGTATTTGGAGACAGTGGATACTCATTACAAAGGGCTCTTGTTGTTTTTGACCCGTAGCACCTTCTGGCCACGTCCTCGCCACAGGACACTCAGCAGTGGCTCCTCCAACACAGGTTCACGCCTTTCTCAAAGCTCTTCTCCAGCTTCTCAGGTAACTTGGTTTACCAATGCAACACAATATGCTTTTTATTAATGTTGGTATTTATGCAGAGGTGGGTAGAGCTCAGTTACATTTACTTGAGTAACTTTTTAAAGAAATTGTACTTTTCAGAGTACTTTTCTAGCAGCATATTTACTATATATATTATAATTGAAGTAACTGTACTCTTACTTGAGTAAAAATTGTATACTCTTCCCACTGTGAGTAAGTCTACAAGTGACAAAAGCTGTATGTTGCCAACACTTGTGTTTCTTGCTCATATGTGTACACACATATGATGTAATATTTCTCATTTTTGTGTCTATCCAGATTTTGTGCATTATTTAATGTTTTGTCCTTCAAATTAACATTAACTTGTACGTTATGTCCCGACAGTTACTCTTTAAGTTACTCTTACTTAAGTAGTAGTTTTCCCAAATAATTTTTTACTCTGACTTGAGTAATTTCTTCAACCGCTACTTTGTACTTCTACTTGAGTTATATTATTTTGAAGTAACATTACTCTTACTTGAGTACAATTTTTGGCTACTCTACCCATCTCTGTATTAATGTACAGTATGTATTTCTATTGTTTATATGCAGTATATGCAGTGTCTTGTTGATATTATTACAGACACCAAGGCAAATGTATCATTTGGACAAAATAGATAGATAGAAAATAAAATAAATAAAATAAAACACTGGTCTTATATATATCACTTTTCCAGATGCTCAAAGTTGCTTAATAATTTGGTGCATTATTCATTCAATCCATACTTCGTGGTGGTGAGATATTAACTAAATAAATAAGTAAATAAAGAATCAGCTCTTGAACATTTGAACAAAGGCTGTACAAATATGATGCTATCCCTCCTTGATCAATCCCATGTTTTATTTCTATGTTTTTAATAATATCTGTAAAAGGTGGGATAAAAGTATGTTTTGTTTTTTTTTACTTAAATCTGTAAATGAACATGAACTTTTCTACTTATGACTGGCGTGGACTTTTTTCCCCCCCAAGTTTCTATTGGGTTTTATGTACCCAACCAAGTCATCCCTTTCTGCAGTTACTCATAATGCAATGCACTGAAAGCAATATGATCAGTAAGGGTCTTGTACTAGTTCCTGTACTGTTCATGCTTCTTCAAAATGGAGACACACAGATTGTTTATAGACTTTAGGTTTTACTTTCAAGAGGATGTGGGCGCAGGCTTTTGCAACACAAACTGCTGATTATCTGGTGTCTCCCAATTTATACCCAGTGGTGGAAGAAATACTCAATTTTATTACTTAAGTAAAAGTGCAGATACTGGAGCAAAAAAAAAAAAATACTCAGGTAAAAGTATTACATGAAAAAATCTACTCAAGTAAAAGTATTAAAGTACCCATTTATAAATGTACTAAAATGTAAAAAGTAAAAGTATTTTGCACAGATTTTGAGGTCTAATAAAGCTTTGGGCTGAAATTAGTTCAGTAGAAACAATTGAATTGAGTTTCTTCCAGTTGTTTTTCTTTGTATATTCCTGTTTTCTCAAACTACAAATGTGTTAAAAATAAACCCCTCAGACTTTTCAGCAGGTCCCAAACAATGATAAAAAAAAATACTTTTACTTTCAATCCAGTTAAATGTAGTGAAGTACAAAGTACTGATACCTGCTCTCACAAGTAAAAAGTATCCAAATGTACTTAAGTAAAGTACAGATACCTACATTTCAGTACAGTACTTTACTTTGTTACGTTTCACCGTTTATACCCAGTGTACACACACTATATAGCCTCTTTAGTTTTGTTGTACGTGTGCCACCTCTCACCTTCAGTCCCAGAAGATGCTTAGTTCCAGTAGTTTTAGGCCTGGAGTTACAATATACTATTTTGTTAGATCCTAGTTGTCTATCTAGATTTTTGCTTGACTAACTTGTCAGAAGGTCAACAATTGGAAATACATTTGTAATCTGTGAATGTGTTGTAGGAGCTGACCTGCTGAGGATGAGCAGAGAAGATCTGATCCAGATCTGTGGCCCGGCCGACGGCATCCGGCTCTTCAACACTATGAAAGGAAGGTCGGTCACTTGTGCACACAATTAGCATAATATTTACTACATATAGAATAGTTTAACACTGAGCTGGAGGACAGGTCAGAATAGTATGGTGGAATTTCCCGTTTTACTGTCAGATTGCAGATTTGCTGGTTTATATCGCTTGCTGGACCTATTCACATAAAACACAAACTGGCACAAAGATCACCACGTTCTTTGTCAGCAGAGATAAACCAAAGTGTTCACAGTAGCTTCAGAAAGTACTGCCATTGTTCAACTCCAAAGATGTGATTGTTGTCAGCTGAAAGGACTTTAAATCATAAGATAGAAATGTCAAGTTTGTAGAGCCCTAATAAATTATAGGTTTAACATTTGTGGATCAACAGTAAATATCCCATAGAAGTATATACTGTAGACCCCTACCCTCATTCTGAACTGAACTGGCATGTGACTTGATGAATGTCTGAATTCCATGTTCACAACAAACAAATACATATTGCACTAGTAAAAACAAAGGGTAAGCACCACAGCATTAAAGTGCACATACTCGGTTTGATGGGGTAGTACCTGTGGTCATAGTTTTACAATATGTGAGTGGCAGTTTATGGAAAAAAGTTAAGTTAACTACAAAAACACAGGAAGTAGCAGAGAGTACCTACAGAGTTGTTAAATGATGATGTCACTTCCGGTTCCAGCCAGAAACTTCACAGCTGATCTCTAGCTTTGTTTTTGTTCCTTATCCATCAAACAAGAGACAATTATCTTTCAAAAGCGCTTGTTTAACCACAAATTGTATCATATATGTTAATAATGTACCGTATTTTCCGGAGTATAAGTCGCACCGGAGTATAAGTCGCACCAGCCAAAAAATGCATAATACTGAAGAAAAAATCATATATTTCACATATAAATCGCATCTGAGTATAAGTCGCACCCCCGGCCAAACTATGAAAAAAGTGCGATTTATAGTCCGGAAAATACAGTAGTAATAATCTAGCATAATAAAGTGTAACCAATATCGAGTGTGTATATCTCACTAACTGCTGGTCACCGCTAATGCTATCTTAGCCTAGCCTAGCTTCTTACCTCAACTTCCTTTATACACTTTCTGTCACATTTTTAGGCCTAACCATAAATCCATGTGTAGCATTGCGCTCCTGCTGCTTTTTGCCATCAGGTGTCGCCTATAAAAGGACACTCCTTTTTGCCTCGCGCCCTCTGACCTCGCACACTTCTGAGGTGGTGTAGAAGCCTGCTTGCAATATGGAAATGTATCATGTGACCATTTACCTCAAACGTTTAAACTAAACCCCCCTCCCACCTTTATGTAATTGAACCGTAATGAACCTGTGTGACCATTTCCTGTTTAGTTTAGTTATATTTATTTTCTGGGTTTTGCCCGGTGGCGTTGTTGATTTTATTTATTTAATTTTGCATTTTAGTTAGTCAGACCCTCACTCCGCTATTCCACACATGCTTAGTTTTAAACGACTGCAATCTTTTTTTTAAAGTGAGGTGTGTTGTTGCTAAAAAAAAAAAAATAAAAATAAATGTAATAAATTGTTATATTGTTTTTAATCAGCTGATGGACCCAGAAGTGACAACACAGCTAACAACTTTATATCTCATCAACACAGAAAATTCCATCCAAAATGCAAGCAGAATTTACGAGCAAGGAACACATTTTTCTGACAGATTAAATATTGATTTAACAAAATAAAGGCGTGCAATTTAGACAGTTTTTGTTCCTTGTTAATGTTATGGTTGTTAGGAAACAGAACTGGAATTAGGTCTACGTATGTCACATCTGCCACCTATGTCCAACCAGGAAGTAAAATTATAAACTTCACCAGAATTTCGAAAAACTAGACACAACCAGGCGACATTTTTGGTTAAATCTTAAATGTACTGTAATTATATTAAGTATGTGTTAGTGAAAAAGCTCTCTAACCTGTGGTGTGTATGAGAGATACAATTGTTTCTTGACAGTAATGTGCTTTCCCTTCAGGATGATACTGCCACGGCTCACCATCTATGTCTGTCAGCAGCAGAGCAGGAACCCAGCCGCACTCAAAGCTGTGGGAGGAGACAGTGAGTACAGGATATTAGCAGGTTTAAACGTAGTTAGCCCCTGCAGTAATTATATTTATCAATTTTATTTTGAACACTTTATGGCTTGATGAGATTGCATGTTATATGAATACGGGGCGTTGGCCATCCCTGGGTTGCAGTAGAAGTCATTAGTGCTGTTGTGTCCTTGGGTAACACACTTCGCCTACCTTCCCCTACGTATTTAGAGTAGTATGGAAAATCACATACTAATCTAATTGTTACTAAAACTAGTATTGAAACTACATACTACATACATACGGGTCTTACAACTGTAAGACCACATAGACTAGTACCACTATGGAACCTACCTGGACGACTGAGGGATTACACAGATATAAAGCCACATGGGAATATATCAGAATTGGTACTGAGTATTGAGTTTAGTCTTAGTATCGAAATCGAATTTGAAATTGACTGTGGAGTGGGGCTGTTGTCTAAAGAAGTGCTATATAAATATAACTTCTTCTGGTGGAGGGTCGGTCTGCTGCTCTCCTACTCGTCTCTATGGAGATTTGATTGCTTTACCTACAGTGTTCCACAGTATAGCATTAAACTTTCAATCTCCATGGATACAAGCAGGCGACGTCACCATTCCAAGTTACAAAGCAGATCGGTGGAGAGGCGACCCTGCTCATATTTTGAATGCATGTTTTTCAAGGTCTTTTTTTGCGCAATAAAGACAGCTGTAATTGAATAAATGCAAGATAGACGAGTTTAATGCCATACTGTGAAACATTCTAGGAAAAACATAATCTCTATGGAAAGAACCAACTGGCATACCGTACCTCCACCAGAAAAGTGACACATTGCATCTTTTAAGTTTAGAAATCACAACCTTTTCTCTGTTCTCTTCAGTCTACCACGCTCTGTATTTGGAGGACCTCACGTTGTTGGATTTGACTGATAAACTGGCCATGCTGTTCAATATTATACCCCAGAGAATTATACATGTGTACAGGCAGAAGCCAGCTGGGATCCACGTACTAGTCACAGACGAGGTACTTTTTCCACAGTGAACACAACATACTGCGTGACTTGACTTGTGCAACTGTTCTGAGCTCTGTCACTTCCTTTTTAGTTTGGAAGCAAAGTGATTTTATTTTTATTTCAGATGGTGCAAAACTTTACAGAGGAAACTACCTTCATCATCAGCACAATCAGAGGTAACTAACAATAAAATCTGTTGCAATATTTAACAGTATATATAGCAGCATATAGCAACATCATTTTTAGGGTTGTCAAAAATGGACACCCAGATTCTAATCAAGGCTGAAACTAGAATCAAAACTAGACACTTCTTTAAGCACAGAAAAATACTGAAAAAATTGGACATTTCCTGAATAGTGAACAGAACTAGATAACAGTATAGTAGGAGTAGTAAATGCGTTACTAATATTTTGTGTTGAATTACATTTAATTGGCTTAAAGAAATACAGATTTTTTTGTATGAGTGGTGTGGTAGTGAAATTGCTGTCAAATATTTTCCTTGGTATCGTCAGGAAATAGTGAGAACAGTACACTACTCATTTTATTGGCCAATTTGATATATTCCTTAAAAGCATTCATATGGATTTAACAGGCACTTGTAATACTTTGGACACCTTACCCTTGATAGTGAAATTTTGAAAATGTATATAGATTTAAGAATGAACCATTATTACTATTCATTATAGACTATATGCTAGAGGGAAACATATGAAACTATAACTATCCTGTAAACATAGTGACATTTTATAACTCTAATCTGATCTTTTTCTACAGATGAAAATACAGACGGCTACCACGTTGTTTTAAAATGACCGCCAACTATTGTGCAGCCTGTAAATATCCTATTTTGTGCTATATTTTCTGTTCTTGGATGACTTTTGAGTTTTGATTGGCCTACTCTTAAAAGGCTCATTCACTTCAAGACTAGCAGAAAAGCAAATTGTCTAATAATGTTAGTTGTAAAACAACTGTGTACCATAATGTTGTAAAAAAGCATGCCGCATACAGTCTGTACAGTCATGAATTGTAATATATGAAAATGGATTATTCTGTACCCTTGAAATTGAAAGGCCAAACAAATATTTTTTGTTCTGTCGTGTGTGTGTATTGCTTTGTAAATAAATAAAACATGACACTGTAATAGTAGGTTTACATTTGTTGATTTCTCTATTTGGATGTTTGGTGTTGTCTGGGGACTTATGAGTGATGTGGACTCGAGTGACACCTGAATCACTATTTTGAAGACTTCAGACTTGTCTTGGTAAGATACTTGACTTGGACACTAAACACTAAACACATCAAACCGAAACTAAATTTGTAACCAGGACTTAAAAAAAACTAAAACAGTTTACAGTAGTATTTGGTAATTTGATAATTGGAAGGAATCTAAAAAGCACAAGACTTGGACTTGGACCCTTGGGCCATTGACTATAGACTATGGAAGATTTAGGCCTACTATTTTTAAAAGAAATATCCATAATAGAAATCCACAAACGTTGAACCTTATTTGTTATGTATTAGATCCACCAACTTGACATAGACCTGTTAATCTTATGGCATATTAAAGTCCTTCTGACCCACCGTGACAACAATTACAGTTGAATAATGGCACCACTTTCTGAGGCTTCTGTGACAAAATAATAACACTTTTGTTTAGGCTATTTATACAGGCAGAGAACACTTTGAACTTTGTGTTTGTTTCATGTGGATAGGACCAGTAATTAGAGATATTAACCATAAACCAGGTCAACAAATCTGCATTCTGACAAAAAATTCCACCATTCCACCAATTTTGACTTGTCGTCCAGCTCAATTTTAAATGGCGTCCCATATATGGCCACTGGGAGTGTATTTATTTATGGTTATGGGAGGAGGGAGGCAGGGAGGAAGCGGCGGGGAAAACGCTTTAAGGCTGGATGTGCGCACCGGCTGGACACACGTTTTAACCCGGG
>KN485248.1:28626-41010 GCA_000787095.1 Periophthalmodon schlosseri | reverse complement strand
AGGGAGGGACCAGGTGAAGGGAGGGGGGAGGGGACAGGTGAAGGGAGGGCGTGAGGGTAACTGTTTTCACGTCTTTATTTCATTATTGTTAACAACCAGTGCTAACTCCTTTGACTTGAATATGTACGTTTGAATCTTTGTGAATATTAATATTATGAGATTTGTGTGAGTTTATAATGCATGTACAGAAAGCATACAAGAAATGTATTTTAGATGCACAACACGGGGGTGGGAATAAATATTACTTCATCCCACTCCCTCTCGAACAAAGAGACTTTAGTCTAAAGACATTTTGTAGATGTGATGCATTCAAAGTGTATTCATGCATTTTTGTTTTCTTTCTTGGGCAAGTATGGAAAATTATCCTAGATCAATGCTCAAAATAAACAAATCATCACATCTGCATTTACGGGTGAAAAAAATTGAATAAACTTACAGATGGTAGCTTTAAAACACAGATAACGCATGACAAAACTGATTTTATTTCGTTATGTAACTGTTATATGACCTTCAAGTAGCTAAAGAACATCTTTGTATATTAAAAATTCAAACATTATGAAACAATCGGGGCTAAAAATTGCCTTTAAATTACATGGATTTATAGTCCCAACCCTCGAGCTATTTTTTTCTGGATTGGCACTGATATTTGATCCAAGTATCAGTCTATCCCTACTCACACCTGTTAGAAAATGAATTTAAACCAACAAGAATAAATGAAATTGCCCGGAATACATTGTTCCTCCAAGTGTTCAAATATTTCCCCCTAACTTGTAGTAAAAGCCCAGACTGTAGTAAAAAGTGTACCTAATAAAGCGACCAGTTTACTTCCGTCTTCTGCATTACCTTCTAACCCCTCTCAGCACTTTAGCCTCTTAACGCTCGTCTTTGAAAAATGCCAGTCATTTTTCCCTTCCTCCTTAATGACAATCGCATATTTATCCATCCCTTGGTTTAGCGGCTGCAACGTCGGTAAATAATACGCTTTAGAATGATGAACAGTCCTTCCTCGGACATGTTACCGCAGCCTCGTAATGAACTGAAGTCATTTGCGTGGCAGTAATTACGCACTCGTCTGATTAAAGATGGCTTCACTGGATAGTATTTTGGTAATTATTCCCTTTTGCTGTGATAAGCCCATAATGTCCAGTCATGGGAGGTATGCGGGATGGGGAAGAAAAGTTAATGGCATTCGCAGTCTGGTTGCAGTGACTATCCAGTGGTTTTTTGGTCCATTATTCACTCCCTTTGGCCTCTGTTGCCCTAGTCCACTATCTTTATGTGTACCATCCCAGCAGGTAGGTGCTAGCAAGGCTTAAGTAATTGCTACCGAAATAGCCCAGTTGCTCTAAGGCCTCGTTATATGAATGCTAATGACAACTAGCCTTAGCCTCTCTGCAAACACTCCAACAATGCTAATTAAAGTCAGGTTTTTTTTCATTCTTTGTCTAATTCCGTGCGCCATGGATGACCTAATCTCCTTCCTTATCCGTATTTGCTGTTTGTAATTAACACTTGCTTCTCTCATCGCTCCATTTAGCCGCTCTGCTGGTTTTCTCAGTGGTGCAGGGGTTGGCCTCTGTTCACTAGTTCACTGAGCTCAGAGTCGTACTTTCTCATTTGTAGATTTTTAGCGAAACTGTTTTTTTTTTCCTGTATGTTGCAACTGTGCACATGGACACTTTTGGATTTCTACATGTGGCATTGTTCCCACATTACAGTTACAAAACAGTCATATGATTTTCTATTGATGAATGCATGTAACTTACTATGTAATGTTTGTTGTGAGGGGTCTGCCACCTGCTCAGCTCCTTTGGAATGTTCCACAGTATGGCATTTAATGCATCTATCTGCATGGAAACACAGCAATACGACCAAGTTAAGTTAAAGTTCCTATATTACACAAAACTGACTCGTGTGAGCTTTAAGCCATGTTATAATGTTATTTAATCAAAAACAGACCTGGAGTTGTGTTTTGTTTGAGTCACACTTTATTATTAGTCTGTCTACATCTCCAAAGCTCAAAATGCTCCGTTCCACCTTGTGATGTCATGCAGTGGTAGTTTTTTAAGTTAACAGCTCCTTTTACCTTTAGTTTAGTAGAGATTGGCAATTCTAGGGCTGAAATCATCCAAATGATTCTAGTGAAGGTGTATGGCGTTTAAAAACACAGTGGAGCACTTCCTGTATTACCACATGACATCACAAGGCGGAGTGTTTTCTGTTTAAGAGAAAAACCAAGCCGAAATATGCAGGGTTTGTGTGTTAAACATGCGTGAATGAAACAAAACACAACTCCAGGTATGTTTTTGATGAGGAAACAACATTTTAACATTGATCAGAAAATAGCGTAACATGGGCCCTTTAAAGATCAAATCTGCGGTGTTACATCTCCATGGGGACGAGCAGTTGGCAGACCACCAGAAAAGTTGCAGAGTGCACCTTTAACCATCATCCCAGACATTCATGTATTGGTCATTTTGTAACTATAAAATGAATGAGGAAGTAAATGCAATGGCAACTTCATATGTCACAGACTAGACCCAGGCTAGTGTGCTCCTGGAGTTGATCCCAAACCTGGATAAAATGAAAGGCTTGTACCGGGGACTAAACTATGCTAAATCAATGTGTAAAAACCAAATAACTAAGAACGTCAATGGTCACATCAAAGTGTCCCACCTCAGTTCTAGAGTGACTTGGAAGTATTCGCAGATGACAATAGTTGTGAAACAATTTTTCTTTGATTAAACCTCCAAATCCTCCAAGTAACTGTTTGAAAGTCTGACCAAGTCTACCTCCTGCGTTCTTCATACATCAGACACTATTATTTGGCCCACCATCATGGACACAAAGACATCACCGAGGTACATGGGAGTTGTTAAATGGTGATGTTTGTAATCTATCAGCTTCTTTGGAGATCTCGCTGGCTCTAAAAACTCTAAGGGCTAACCTGATGTGGCATGTTACCTGTCAAAGCTGCCACCGTGTCCCTAATACACCAGAAGGCTGCTCCCTGTACAAGCCGGGTCATTGTTCTGTTGTTGTTGTGTGGTTTATCATGTCCGGGGTTCCATTTGGGGGGTTGAGCTAAGGGTTACCATGTTGACAATGAAGGATCATAGTCAGCCGGGCGCGAAATAAGAGAGAGCAGGTAATCGGCGTCCCTAACCACCGAAAGACGACCTGCTTCTAGAGCCACACCTGACATGTGGGCATCCCTCTCCCACAATAGGCCAGAAAGGGTTAGTGTGAGGTAGTCAGTGTGGACTCAAGCCAACGTGCTGGAGGTACAAGAGGAGCAGTGTTTGTGTGAGAACTAGAAAGTTATTTTGTGTGCTTTAGATAGAAAGATGTTGTAGTCTGCAAAAAATGTCTACCAAATAAAGACTTTTGGCAGTGTTTAAAAAGGAATTGCGACTGAACAATGATTTACACGTGCTATATTACGGAAAATTGACTCTCATGAGCTTTTAGCCATGTTATAATGCTGTTACCTCGTTAAAAACATACCTGGAGCTGTGTTTTGTTTCATTCACACATTTTTGAGTAAACCTTTATATTAGTATTCACACATTTTTGAGTAAACCTTTATTATTAGTATGTCTACATCTCCAAAGCTTAAAATGCTCCGTTCCACCTTGTGATGTCATGAAGAAGTAGTTTTCAAGTTAACAGCTACTTTTTACCTTTAGTTCAGTAGAGATTGGAAATTCCAGGGCTGAAATTATCCAAATGATTCTAGTGAAGGTGTATGGAGTTTAAAAACACAGTGGAGCACTTCCTGTATTACCACATGACATCACAAGGTGGAACAGGGTGTTTTTTGTTTGAGAAAAGATGGTCCTTCATCTACCTGTCTCCAAGGGGCTGTTATTGCTTTGCCGTTGACACCACTATAGACCAAGTTACTGGTCAGATCTTTGGCGAGGCGATCCAGCTCACAGTAAGAGTGTTTGTCTTTCAAGGGAATTTTGGGCAATAAAAACAAGTGATTGAATAACTCCAAAATAGATGTGTTTAATTCCATAACATTGCAGGCAAACTGAGAACATCCATGGAGACAAGCAGGTGATGGATGCCCCACAAGAAAAGTTACATAGTGCATCTTTAAAGGGCCCATATTACACTATTTTTTTTATCTTTGTGATAATGTTGTTTCCTCATTGAAAACATACCAGGAGTTGTGTTTTGTTTCAATCACACGCGTTTAACACACAAACCCTGCTTATTTTTAGTCAAGTTCTTCTTTCAAACTGAAAACACTCATGTGGTGATACATGAAGAGCTCCACTGTGTTTTTAAACTCCACACACTTTCACTAGACTCATTTGGACAATTTCAGCTCTGGAATTGCCAATCTCTACTGAACTAAAAGTAAAGGAAGGTGTTAACTTGAAAATTACGGTTTCATGACATCACAAGGTGGAACAGAGCATTTTGAGCTTTGGAGATGTAGACAAACTAATAAACATGTGTGGATGAAACAAAACACAACTCCAGGTATGTTTTTAATGAGGTAACAACATTATAACATGGTTTAAACCTCACAAAAGTCCATTTTGGTAATATAGGACCTTTAAGTCTCCTGTCACCCCCAACCACAAACAGAATTAACTGGAAGGCAATGATGACTGAATGAATCACTACAAAACAAAGGATTTAGTTTTGAATGTATTTTACTGTATGTAAGGCAGGAAGTACAGTCCAGGGACATTTATAGTCATAATTTACATTAAGCACATACACAGTTTAATTACAATCAAATCAAAAGTTGAATTTGGTCCACTAACTTTCTGGTTTGGTTCAGTACAAATAGTTGTAGTAGTGTGGCTAATGTAAGTGGACCTTTGTTTTAGCTTGACCAGCCCTTTTGTTGTCAGTGAACTTGAATTTAGTCAAGTGAAGTGAACAGCTAAGACGGCTATGGAACTAAATTGCCTGTAAAGTTGTTTGGCTCTGTACCTGCTCCATCAGAGACCAAACACACATTTAAGACCCAATACTGTTCCACACTGTTGCCCCTTAAGATTCGTAACAGTGACAGCTTGGGCTATTTTAACTAAAAACAGCATGAGAGCGAAAGAGCTGGAGAGAAGACCAAGGAGGGGTGGATGGGGCCAGCAACGCAGGGGTACGGGCAGAAGAAAGCCACGCAAATGGGCAGCAAGAGGTGGCGTCTGGTTTATCAGCGGCAACAGGCTTGGCATCGCTCCCCCGTGCCCAAGGGAAAGCCCAATGCTACCGTTTTTGATGACTGTAAATGGGACAGGGGGGACTTCTGTTAGCGCTGCTTCAGAAGGTGCCAGAAAACAGGGGCTTCCGCGAGCCATGTCGGCGCTGGCAGCCATTTTGGCACGTGCCCAGGAGAGAAGACCGGGAGCCGTTTGTTTGACAAGGCCCGGAGATGGAGCTGGTGCTAAGAGGGGAGAGGCTTTGTAGTGAGGGCCAGATATGCTGGGGCACAGGCGGCACGGCTCTCACGCATATGGAGGCAACATGAATCACATTTGTTACACATTTTATGAACAAACCGGCTCACTGTGGACATAATGGATGCTTGATGTTAACAGCCAGTGGTATTCAAGTTAATTCTTACATTGTTTGATTTACCAACTTGAGGATTTCGTACGTGTGCCCTTCTACAGCACAAACTGGCAGAATGTTTCTTTAAACACAACATAATTTTTTTGTTTTAAGCCATGTTATAATGTTACCTCCTCAAAAACATACCTGGAGTTGTGTTTTCTTTCATTCACACATGTTTGAGTAACTCTTTTTCAGTCTGTCTACATCTCCAAAGCTCAAAATTCTCTGTTCCACCTTGTGGTGTCATGTAGTGGTAGTTTTCAAGTGAACAGTTACATTTTGCCTTATGTTCAGTAGAGATTGGAAATTTCAGGGCTGAAATTATCCAAATGATTCTAGTGAAGGTGTGTGGAGTCTAAAAACACAGTGGAGCACTTCCTGTATTACCACGTGACATCACAAGGTGGAACGGAGTGTTTTTTGTTTGAGAGAAGAACGAAAGAAGAACCTAAATATGCAGGATTTGTGTGTTAAAGATGTGTGAATGAAACAAAACACAACTCCAGGTCTGTTTGTCACGAGGGAACAACATTATAACATAGTCAGAAAACAGCACTTTAAATAGAAAAAGGCAATAAAGAAAGTAAAAAAAAAAAAGACACACACACACACACACACACAACATACCTTATCTGTGTACATAAACGCAACATTAAACACATAACACACAAATGCTGCAGATATTTCGCTGTCATCTTTTCAAACAGTTGTTCCAAGGCTTCGTGACTCACATCTCTGGAATCAAAATGACATTTTTAAGCCCCCTTCCCTGAGACTTGCCCTCTCTTTCAACGAGCTACGCATTTAAGCCACACTGTCAAGCCTCAAATTATGCTGTCTGTGAAGCTCGCTAACTAGTCCAGGGATACAGATAGAACAAGAACCAGTACATCCCGAAATGCTCCCATCAACCTTGGTCTTTGAAAAGTTCTGAAGAGGAACGGGTTACGTCAAGTGAAGTCAAGTAAAAAATAGTTGTTTGAATGTTTTTTTTGTTTTTCGTTTTGTGGTTATTGGATTTTTTTCATCAGGAATTCCCTATCCCGAATGTGTCAGATCAGCTTTTGAGCTTTTTATGATCCAAATGTTCCCAATTCCTGAAACGGTTGGTACACAATGCAAATTAACTAAAATATAATGTTATTTCCTCATCACAAACAGACCTGGAGTTTTGTTTTGTTTCATTCACACGTTTAACACACAAACCCTGCATATTTAGGCTGAGTTCTTCTCGCAAACAGAAACACTTCTTTTCCACCTTGTGATGTCATGTGGTAAACAGGGAGTTCCACCTTGTGATGTCATGTGGTAAAACAGGGAGTGCTCCACTGTGTTTTTAAACTCCATACACCTTCACTAGAATCATTTGGATCATTTCAACCCTGGAATTGCCGATTTCTACTGAACTAAAGGTAAAAGGAGCTGCTAACTTGAAAACTACCACTTCATCACATGACATCACAAGGTGGAACAGAGCACTTTGAGTTTTGGAGATGCAGACAGACTAATAACAAACTCAAACATGCGTGAATGAAACAAAACACAACTCAAGGTATGTTTTTTGAGGCGGTAACAGCATTATACCATGACTTAATGCTCCCAAGAGTCAATGTTGCGTAATATAGGACCTTTAACTGCATTTGATTCCATTGCACCACATTAAGGGTTAGGGCTGTGTAACAACTGTCATAACATGTATTTACATTGTATTCATGATAACAGGGCTAGGAGATTCTATGTTATTAAAGGTATGGTTAATATGGTAAGTACAATGCCTCGAGTGTAGTGTAAAATAAAGCATCCTCTTGCATAAGTCTAGTAATGGCGTGTGCACTGTTGACAGGGGAGCAGTCATCTTGCACTTGTTACTTAGTGCAGCTCTATGTAAATGAACCAGAACATGACATCACAGTTAGTAAAAGGTCACCGAGCCTCGCACTTGTTGTCAGCTGATACGGAGAGCAGCCTTGGCACAGTGAGCTATGTTTTGTCGGCGTGTTGGCCATGAACTTTCAAAAGGACACTCTTGTATGACGCTCACCTATACCCTTTGACCCCGATCTTTCCCTTTCCATCACCGCAGCAAGAAATCCGACTCGTAACGCGGGTTTAATTATGTAAACCCTCCGCTTTGGCAAGACTTTGGTGTAGTCTTCTTATCAGAGCTCTTCATGACACAACTTCTTAATTTAGTCTGGGAACAGCACAGTGACATAATTGGAGAACGGCTGCTTCTGACTGAAATCATTCTCATACTTTTGCGTTGAAGTCATTTATTTTGTATACATGCTACAATATACAGCGTTTCCAAGAGGCCATATGTGTTTAAAACGTAAAGAACACAGTGGCTTATAAAACTTTTCCACTGTAACTTGCATATTCATTTCATATTGCGTTTTCATTTTTGCTTTTTGTAGACCGACTTAGCTTAAGATCGATTCTCATTAGAAAATACAGGATTTAAGTTAACTGGAGTATACTCATGTTTTTTCGTGCAGCAAAGTAAACAGTTCTGCCCCAGTACACACACACTGCAAATAATAAACAATTTTTATCATCCGCAAACCAGGAAGTAGCAAGGATGGGCTTTTAAATTGTAAACGGTAAATGGTCATGGTCACATTTTTGTACGGCGCTTTTCCACCTTCAAGGCTCCAAGCGCTTCACATCAAGGAACCACTCACCCTTCGCGCACCACACATTCAACACCGGTGTACCACTCACCCATTCGCGCACACACATTCACACACCGGTGTACGCAGACTCTGGGGGCGAGGTGGGTTAAGTGTCTTGCCCAAGGACGCAACGACAGCGCTGATCCGTGGGAGCTGGAATCGCACGGCTCAGTGATGTTTACGTTGTGAGCTGGGAGCAGCGGACAAACACTCCAGCTCCACCAACTTAGCTACTTTCGCCCTTAGCATGCTAGTTGTTGTTAGCAGCAGCATGGCTAAAACTCCGCTCCGGCAGCGTCCACAACGAGACACCATGGATTTTTTGGAGTCAGCCCCAAGTTCAGATTACTTAAAAGTGTTGAGTCAGAATTTAATGTTTACAAAGTGTTCCGGACTATATTTAAAGTGGTTTTAATGTGCTGTTGAATCATCCAATTCCACTGAAATCATGTGCCACATACGCAGGGTTAACCTTCATGGAAGATTCTTAGCTCGGTCCCCTTCTACCCATGACGAATGCGCTCCCTGGGCCAAACTTGCAACTACTACTTACAACTCGTGACCCATGCCGCCGGAGAGCCAAATGTAGACACAGGCTTTGAGATAGGGGCTGAGGGAGAGAGGTGGAGGGGGATGGGGGGAGGTGAGTGAGTGTCTACTGTAGTGAGTGGCGTATTTCTGTCGTCGTGGAAACGTACCTCATGACTCTGAATGCTTGAACCTGTGCCAGAGCCGTCTCGAGCCATGACCCTGCAGCATTCCAGTGGAGGGATAAGGTGAACTACAACCCAAATTTTAAAACTAGATGTGACGGTGATCATTTGGACAACTTTAAAATTGCTTTACATTGACATTTTTGTTTCTGTTTTGGCTGCCAAGTTTAAATAGTGTACTTTCCACACCAATAAACTCTAGGATACTCTTATTCAACCTTTGTCCAATACTTATTCTTCAACTTACAACTCGATTTGCAATATTTTGAAGTAACATTAAAGGTCCTATATTACACAAAATTGACCCTTGTGAGCTGTAAGCCATGTTGTATGTTGTTAACTCCTCAAAAACATACCCAAAGTTGTGTTTTGTTTCATTCACA
Organism: Periophthalmodon schlosseri; assembly: GCA_000787095.1. Classification (NCBI taxonomy): domain Eukaryota; kingdom Metazoa; phylum Chordata; class Actinopteri; order Gobiiformes; family Gobiidae; genus Periophthalmodon; species Periophthalmodon schlosseri. Next base: position 31,656 of record KN485248.1, on the reverse strand, counting down.
CATGTTTGAGTAAAGCTGCTGTATTAGTCTGTCTACATCTCCAAAGCTCAAAATGCTCTGTTCCACTTTGTGATGTCATGAAGTGGTAGTTTCCGAGTTAACAGCGACCTTTTACCTTTTGTTCAGTAGAGATTGGCAATTCCAGAGCTGAAATTGTCCAAATGATTCTAGTGAAGGTGTATGGAGTTTAAAACCACAGTGGAGCACTTCCTGTATCACCACGTGACATCACAAGGTAGAACAGGGTGTTTTCTGTTTGAGAGAAGAACTGTGTGAATGAAACAAAACACAGGAAACAACATAACATTATAACATAGATCAGAAAAGACCCTTTAAAGAAGACACATCTATGTTTTTTTTTCAGGCTATTTTAAATCATTAATTCATCATTTTCCATTTTGTTCATTCTAAACTGCCACATTAATCTAAAACATCTTAGTAACAGAAACAAGTTTATTATTTTTATGTTCATACTGACTTTTCAGTGTCACAAGCTGCAGGTACGGAACATTTTTGAACCCTACACGTATGACACGGAGACTGAATTTTTATCAGTGGAAATACAACTTTGAGTAAATGAATGGCATCTTTAAAATCTCACAATCACAAGAGACATTGCATTCAAGCCAATCGAGATATTTTACTCACATCCCCACCTTTTTTTTTTTATTGTGGCAGTAGTTTGAAGAGAAAAACAGGGTCTATACACAATGATGAGGCTAGAGTTTCAGTCAGCTGCGTAGGGGCTTAGGCACAGGGGAGATTTGTGGTGGTGGTAAAGCTTGGGAAAGGACTTCCACTAGAGATAAAGTGAGATGGAAGCGGCTGATGCGGGAGTCTAAAGTTTCCACAGATAAATCAGTCCGTCTGTGTAAAGCACTCGTTAATGTTCAAGAATAAAATGTGCGCGGCTGTAAAAGTGTAACCGGGGGCACCGCTTCAACTGAAATCATTATCATTTAGAAGAAATTTAAGGAAAGAAATGTAAGAAATTGAATGTAAATTGTAGCTGCATGCCTCTGTTAAGGCGTTGGCCCTGTCTCGCAATGGAATAAACTGTGTAGAGCCCAAGGTAGGTTCAGTCAAGTTTCATGTAATGTAGGTTCTTTCTCCACAGAGATGTTGTTACTATCCCTGGAATGTTCCATTGTATGGCATTACATTTATCTACAGTATCTGGACTTGCATTTATTAATTTGCATTCTTATTTAGAGCAAAGGGTGTCTCTCCGCAGGTCTGACCGTTAACTTGGCCTCGTTTTCGTTCAATTCAATACGTTTTTGTAAAGCCCAAAATCACAACAGTAGTCGCCTCTCACGACTTAATAGGATCACCGATTTAACCCATAAAAGTTTGAAAATCGAACAGTGAAACAGCCAAACGAGCTCAAGCAAGACCAGATTTGCATAAACAAGTTTAGTGCCATACTGTGGAACATTACAGGCAATGACATCTCCATGGAGATAAACAAGTACTAGACCCTCCACCAGAAAATGTATATAGTGACCCTTTGCGTAAGCCCACAAAGCCATAACAGTGCTAGTAATAATTAGGCGTGGGACGATATTGAAATTTTATGTGACGATTATCATGGCCAAAATAACTGCGATTAATGATTATATCACGATAATTATTAAAGTTGCTGACAGTTTAAAAATGTTATGGATATGAATCATTACTTTAATTAACTTGAATTTCATGAATAAGTTCCATGTTTATAGTATTGTGCTCAGTGAAAACAACTACGATTTAGCAGAGATTATTATGGATAAGCAGAGCCGTCGACTGAAATTTGGGCCCGGGGCAATAAACCTCACATGGGCCCCCATCTAATACAAATTAATAGGAAGAGGCTCCAATTCTGGGCCCCTTTGTACCCCCCCGTCAACTCCCCTGTGGATAAGTAATTTATTTCTGCACATTCTGGTGATATAACGACAAGTATCTTTGTTGGCGATTATCACGATTATATAAAAAGTCCCAAGAATAATTATTGTCAACCCTTTTTATCACGATAAACGATATTATTGTTTGTTGTCCCGTCCCTAGTAATAATATTTAGCCATCTGCGTACATCGCCACATGAATACTGTGTGGTTTTTATGACATAATCCTGAAACACACGGCCCCTTTCCTTCAGACAGATTGTTCTAGCTTCCTAATTCAGACACCGGATGGAGTTTCAAGTCCCATGACCGAGCTGCCAGTGTGGAATTAGAAGGCCTGTGCTCTTTCCTACCGCCCTCCCCCACACCCCTTCTCTCTCTCTCACACACACAGTTGGTTTTGAGGGGGGTATCATGTCTCTCACACGCACACACACACACACACACACACAGGCAGATGTCAGGCCGGTCTGCTGTCTAACGATATGACCCACTGTGGCCCTGCAAAACGAGACCATGAATGGGCTGGAAAAGTGGGCCCTGTACAAGTGTCACCAGAGCCTTACGTGTCCTGGAGCCATGAACGTGAATGAGCAGCAGCTCGGACAGTCCGGGGATTAACCATAAGTCAGACTGTTTGCTGTGTTTGGTGGATGTTTTATTATATCATGCGTTTTGCTGAGTGACGCAACAGTTTTGGCAGTTGTGTGTTTGATTTTACCAACTGTAACTAATGGCTTCAAGCTTTTATATGCTCATAATTATTAACAGACAGTAGTAGTTAAGAGACCAGTTTTGGACCGGTTGATGTCAGATTCGAGTAGTGTTGGTGTAACCGTACACTGTATATATAAATGGACATAGCTAACCTGCTAGCCGCCATGTTCCAAATAGAAAGTGTGGGCGCGCTTCCGGCACCACCGACTTGGCTCCAGTTCACTTTACACTAGAAAACTGTTGCCCCTCTCTCTGTGACTGCTTGTCATTTTGGTCTTAAAATGTTTGTATTAACCCACTCTACATGATCCTGGTGTTTTTATTTCGTAATTTTGTCCGTGAATCAAGATATGAACATCAATAACAGACAAATCAGGCACCTTCTTTCCCTGAGGTCGCTCCCGCTGGCGTTAGCAACAGGTTTGAT
>KN485248.1:0-17140 GCA_000787095.1 Periophthalmodon schlosseri | reverse complement strand
ACACATCATGCATGTCCTGCGCCGATGATGCCAGCGCCACTGACAGATAAACCACAGTGTGTGTCATCGGGCGGGAGGAGAGAAAGAGAGGGATCGAGAGAAAGGAAGAGAGAAGTGGAGACAGAAAGAGAGAAAGAAATGTGTTTGTTTTTTGTAATTTATAAAGATCGAGCTTAAAGGAGACGTATTATGCAAAATCAAATACGATTATAACAGCTTATAATCACGTTATAATGGTTTTCCCGCTTTGTCGGCTTATTTTAATTGATTCGTTCGCATTTATCCTGCATTGTTCTGCATTTGGGGCTTGAGTGTTCAGAAAATTGCTGTCAATCAAACCTGCTGTAAACGCTAGCGGCAGCCGAGGAAAGACGGCACCTGATTGGTTATCGTTGTTCATATCTTGAATTACGGACAAAACAGTGAGATAAAAACACCAGGATTATGTAGAGCGGGTTAAATGAGCATTTCAAAGCCAGAATGTGAAGCCTGACAGCAGCAGTTACAGAGAGAGGGGTCATTTTTCAATAGAAGTCAATTGGAATCAGACTGCGATGGAACCACTTCGCGCCCGTGCTCATTTCCTGTTTGGAATTGGGATATGTCCGTCTATAGATAGGTGATAGGTGCAAACCACAGACTATCACACCTCCGGCTTACATAAAAAAAAAAAAAAGGATCAATATGGCGGTTTACAATTAACAAAATGTAAAATTATTTGATTTTGATAAGGGAAAATTTAATACACGATCACTTGATTGTATAAGCCTAAGGACTAGCTGCTCCCGAACTGAGATGGGAAAAAAAGGCCTTTTGGCTGTTTCGCTTCACAAAAATGGAATATATTTCAAGGACAAGCAAAATTGGATACTTTGGTGCTACAAACTCAGTTTAATAATCTGGTAACAGACTTTTATACTCACACCTGCACCTGTTTTTAAAATTTATACTGTTTTGTTATTTTTTGTTTGTATTTTTTCAGTATTTTGAACAGGGCGCCCATGAAGAAGAGAGTCCAAGCGTCTCATTGGGTCTCCCTGTATAAATAAATATTAAAATATATGTGCATATGTGATCATTTCTTACTAAATTCCAAAAAAAAAAAAGCATGCGAGGATTTCCATACAGTTCGTGCCACCATGTAAACAACATTGTGAGCCTACTTTAAGTCTAAAAAGGTGTGATTTCTGATCACATTTCACGGTTACATTCCGGGTTTTTGTGCATGCAGAACAATCCAATCATTTATGTATGCCTCTGCAACCCCGGGCTTTGATATGCCCAGTCCGTGTCCGCGGCACGTGCCATACATTATGCATACAGCAACAAAAGCCTTGTTTACCCCAGTGTAGGCCCATCAGCTCAGCCTCTCCTCTGACCCCCTGATCTGCCGGCAGGTCATACTAGCCCTTAAATGCCCGTTAGTCAAAGCAATCCTATCAGTTATGTCACGCAAGGATGACGGGCTTATACGAACCTGCCCTCCCTCCGCTCGCTCGCCACCCCTCCCCTCCCCTGCTCTCCAATCCTCCCCTCTCTCAGCTGCCCAGTCTAGCGTAGCCTGGATCTTGTACTCCCAGAAAACAGTACACAACAATTTGCCCTTCCAGAGCTAGTCCTGACCAGTCTAATGTAGGCAGCGGTATTTTATTAGTTATAACAGGAAAAGATTAGACAAGAAAAGACTGGAAAGATTATTAACACAATTCTAAGAAGCACAGCGACTAGTGCCAGTTTGAAGGCTTAACTTTGCGGACCAGTCTGTGATATTACACTCACCTGATCACATAGAGCTCTGATCAAAGAAACCAGCTTTAACTGCTTTCCATTCTGGTAACACTTTCCCAAATAAGTTTTAGAAGAAATTAGACTTCTGTGTCTGGGTAATGTTTTGCCAGTAATAGTGTTGCAAGTATATCGTACCTTACACACTCAGTAGAACTGTTGAATTTAAAGTCTTTGGTCGTCTGATACATTTTTAAGATTTTTTTGGGAAGATTAGCAATTGGATAGCTCTTGCCATTGTGTTATTGTCAATGATTGTAAAATATGTATTCAAGTTTAAAGGTACTATATTACACAAAATGGATTCTTGTGAACTTTCAGCCATGTTATAATGTTGTTACCTCACCAAAAACATACCTGGAGTTGTGTTTTGTTTCATTCACACATGTTTGGGTAATCCTGATTTATTAGTCTGTCTACATTTTCAAGCTCAAAAAGGCTCCGGTCCACCTTGTGATGTCATTTAGTGGTAGTTTTCAGTAGTTTTAGTTAACAGCTCCTTTTACCTTTAGTTCAGTAGAGATTGACAATTACAGGGCTGAGATGATCCAAATGATTCTAGTAAAGGTGTATGGAGTTCAGAAACACAGTGGAGCACTTCCTGTATTACCACATGACATCACAAGGTGGAACAGAGTGTTTTCTGTTTGAGAGAAGAACTCAGCCTAAATATACAGGGTTTGCGTGTTAAACATGTGTGAATGAAACAAAACACAACTCCAGGTATATTTGTGATGAGGAAACAACATTATAACATAGATTAAAAAATTACGTAATATGGGCCCTTTAAAACGTCTTCTAAATTACTACCTATGGAAAGTTACACAGTGAACCTTTAAATAAGTTGTGTGTACTTCCTCCACCTTTGTCTTGTTCTGGCTCTGTACTTCCCGATCTGCTGCACTCTCCTTCCCTGGAGCTCCTTGAGTTGTACCAGGCTCCCCTTTGCTCCCTTCACCCCGCCTGGATCGGTGCCTTCATAATGAACTCAGCGCTGTGCGAGAGAATAAGCAGGATTAATCCAGCCAACGGCAACAGAGGGATTTGATGATGTCATCCGTATGAATGAAGCCGTTAGAGGATTATTCGCTCGGGGGTGGAAGAGATCCAAATAAATGAATTCAAACGCCAGAGTAGAGGGCAGCAGAGAGGGCAGAGGGGGCGATTGTGCAGAAACAGCCAGGTTTAGTTTGGATCGAAAACTTTTTCTCCTGTCATATTGGTATGTGGTTATATATGTAATGTTTGTCTCATTTAAAAACCCTATATTACACAAAACTGACTCTTGTGAGCTTTAAGCCGTGTTATAATGATGTTACCTCCTCAAAAACATACCTGGAGTTGTGTTTTGTTTCATTCACACATGTTTGAGTAACCCTTTATTATTAGTCTGTCTACATCTCCAAAGCTAAAAATGCTCTGTTTCACGTTGTGATGTCATGAAGCGGTAGTTTTTAAGTTAACGGCTATATTTTACCTTTAGTTTAGTAGAATTGGCAATTCCAGGGCCGAAATGATCGAAATGATTCTAGTGAAGATGTATGGAGTTTAAAAACAAAGTGGAGCACTTCCTGTATTACCACATAACATCACAAGGTGGAACAGAGTGTTTTCCATTTGAGAGAAGAACTCATCTTAAATATACAGGGTTTGTGTGTTAAACATGTTTGAATGAAAGAAAAAACAAAACTCCAGGTGTGTTTGTGATGAGGAAACAACATTATAACCATTATAACAGAGATCAGAAAATAGCGTAATAAAAATTAAAGATGGAGGATCTTCCACCTGTTATTGTTTTCCCTGGAATGTTCCAAGATATGGCATTACCTAGGTACCTTAGTTACCTATCTCCATGGAGACAAGTAGGTGATGACCCAGCCTAAGTTACAGGTCAGATTTATCTTGAGGAATTTTTTTTAAAGCTCGTAATAGATTTAAAAGAGAGAAGATATATCTCCATGGATACAAGCAGGTGGTGTTCTCGCCTTTAGACTTGAGAATGGCATAAAAAGTGTTTAATCTTATATTTTAAATGGACTACATGTACATAGAACAGAACACTAAATCACTAAAAGCCTCTGCAGTGGAAAACATTTAATACAGTAGACAAGCGCTCTACATTGGCACTGAATCAACCTTTTATGAATATTACTCAACTTTGAACAATCTATAGTGACTAGTGACTCTGACAACTGACGCTAGACGCCAAACAGACGAATTATTGTTCAGGATCTGGCAGGTGTACTTTGAAAACACCATTGTAAGTTGTTGTGAGGTCGGAGCGAACAAGAAAACATGATTGATGAATGAACGGAGGGGCCAAAGCCGCTCAGACCGGTGTAAGGGGTCCGGTGGAAGAGGACGGGATCAGAGTGTGCGTCTCCATCTGTCAGACGCACGGACACGGCGAGCGCTTGTGTGAGCGGACAGTGCTTAGTGGGAGGTGTCAGCTTTGAGCTATGGGAGCGGCCGAGGAATCTGTCCCGTAGGCCCCAGCTGTGGCAATCACTGCTCAGTGGGCCGCTGGACCAGAGCAATCAGACCACCGGCGACCCATCAGCCGGGCCCGCGGCGTCTCCCTCCTCTGCCGTGGCCCCTCGCACCTCTCTACGATAGCGCCATAACGTGGAAATTGCACACCTGATTTATAATGCATGCAATCTTTGGCGGGACAAGGCTCTGTAAATAACTTATGCTGTTTGTACAAATAAGTCAGCTGATTGAACTTATATTCAAAGATGTACTCTTGCAATAGGACCCCTGGATGGCAATGGATGCGATGCTTTACAGAAATGGAACCTGTAATCAAGCCAGTACGATAAAGATAGACGCTGAGTGAAGCACACTGGTACATAAACAAATGAGGTCATGGCTTTCTCTTTTATGTTGTAGAGCTATGGTTAAAAGCCCTTGTAAAATGATTTCATGTGATTTTTAATTGGTTCTGTGCACAACAGCGCCCGGCAACCTCACTGTTAGCATCACTACTTCCTGTCCAATTTTATCTCTATGAGGTTTTTAACGAGTTTCGCTAAAATGAATAAATATTTAAAGATGAGGCAGTGAGGCGTAATAATATTAAACGCCACAAACTGAAGTATTTTACATATAAAAATTATCGGTTTGTCTTTATTTTAATTAATTAGAATTTTAATAGGTTGTTTATTTTATGTTTTACAATTGTGATTGTTAGCTTTGAGACACCGTGAGCTAGCTAGCACGCTGCTGTGCACAGAGCCTATTGATGCATTCAAGTGATAATAATAAGCTTGGTCTTTTAATTAAGAGGTCTACAGCCACTCATATGTCTGTGTGCATGTGGTTTGCAGCAGAATTCCGAGTTGGAGGAAGAAATTTGGCTAGTTTATATTGTTCATGTTCAAGAAAATTTAAAAAAAAAGTCCTTACACCAGAATGCTACACTATGAAGGATAAAACTCAACACCTCAGTTTTGACATGCTTTACATCTAAAATATTGTATGGATATTTTTGGTATATTCGGTTATATTAAATTCATTTTCAAAAAGTAGCTGCATATAATAAATGATCTTAATATACATACACCATTTTCTAACCCGCACTTTCTCTCCCCTACCCCCCTTCATAAAGATCCTAATGAGTTGTCGGCCGAGCTGAGGCAAGACATCCGTAATGTGCCATGAAATATGTACACCAGGGCTTTTTGGAGAGTGTGTCGGAGTGGTCCCCTCCGAGCATCGCGTGAAGAGGTAGTTCCTTTAGCCTGATTTATGTGCTCCAGTAGTGGCAGTCGGGGCAGGTATAGGGGACACAGAACACCCCCCCCAACATATGAATCCATCCCGACACTCTCTTTCCTCTTAATTAGATTATGGGACTGATGAGCTAGCACCAGGGATTAAGGTCTTCATCAGTTCTCAGGAGGGAGAGGGAGGAAGACGAGGTCTCCAGGGGAATGCTGCAGTATCAGAGCTGGGCACATCTCAAACATTGAAATATATGGGATTAAATGAGCAAGGCATATAAAAGTGATATTTGTATTAGTAAAAAATAGGTAATAATTATAATTTGTCATACTTGTACCATTTCCAACTCTATTTTGATACAAAAAAAAGCTCACTACTCAATACTGCCAATTTTGATACCACGCTTAAGTAAACCGACATCGATACCTGGACAAATCAATGTCTAGTGTAAATAGTAGTAATGCGTTTTTTGTTTGTTGTTGTTTTTTTTTTAACTTTACTTACTCAAAACACAATATTCACCATCAACATTGTGAGGTAATGCATATTTTATTGTCCCCATACGGAAATTTGTCCTCTGCATTTGACCCATTCTTCAGTACTGCTGGGACAATCTGTCAATCCATCTCCAGATCTTGAGCTAGGCCTGGTTAAGACCACATTAGCTGGAGTATGTTCCTATATTGTGCATGTTTTGAGTTGATGGGAGAAACAGGAGGGAATGGAGGAAACCAACCCAGACACACGGAGAAACATGCAAATTCTGCAAAAAGGTGTGTCCGTCTCCAAACCCAGAACCTTCTTGCATGGGTAGAAACATGCAAACTCCACGCTGAAAGACCCTGCAACCCGGGAATCAAACCTGAAAGCTTCTTGCACAAGGAAATCTTGTCATCTGTAGGCACGGGATGATTATTACAGCCAAAATAATTTAGATTAACGATTATGAATTACTATTATTATTATATCACGGTAATTATTGAGGTTGCTGACAGTTTAAAAATGTTCTGGATATGAATAATTATAACTTTAATATTATGAATATGTTGCATATTTAAACTCCTTTTATATAACTGTACTCAGTGAAAACAACTACGATCTCGCATTCTGGAGATATAATGGCAATCTTTTTTGCCGATTATCACGATATGTCAGAGATAAGGAGCGATAGGGGCAGCAGTAACTCATCCGGTGGAGCCATTTGGCCTTTCATTGTAATTTTGGTGGATGTGTAAGGGCTTGAATCCTGGGCAGCCATGGCAACAATAGAATCTTGTTACCACCAAGTGATGCCAAAGAGAGAGTGAATTATGGACTCACTGGTAAAGCTTTTTGCCCCCTGAAAGTATAATAAATCAAAACCAATTTTCATCAGCATCCTTATTATTATTACTGCATAGTACAAGTATCTAATTTATGAAACGCCAAAACAACAACACAACTTGACCCAAGCTTGGAACAACAACAAATCTTTGGCTGTAGAGTCACCAAACACCTTCACGTCATATTGCATCTCAGTGCTACTTAGCCCTAATTTACAATCCAGACCTTTCCAGTTCTTTTTATATGCGTCCCATATTCATTCAGCCTTCCCAAACATACATAAATCGCCAGACTCCACCCCTCTGGGCATTGGTGCTTTAAGACCTGGTTTTCTGATGGGGAGCGAAGGGTCGACGCAGCTCGTGCACTTTCATGTTTTATGTCCCCCCGGGTATGTTTCTTTCTTTGTTTCAGCAACCTTCTTATGACGGGTTTCCTTGGTTACTTCGGGATGTACCCAATGGAAATATGCATCAGTGTTATGCAATGTACTACCTCCGATCTCATGCACTCATGTCTTGGCCGGACTAAACCAACATATAAATTACGTTAGGTGCTGAATGGAATTATGGCTTCACTGGGCTGGCAGCCATCGCCTCGCGTCCCTACATAAACGCACATGTAGAAATAGGTGACCCAGCTTTGGATAGCCGTTTGTTGGATCCAGGCCCAGTTGTTGGTGCGACGGGTATGTGGCCTCATAGACCCAGGGGCGACTACTTGTACTTGTTCCCAAACTGTTCCGGATATTCTGAAGTGGGTTACGTTTGAACATAGATTTATTTGAGTGGTCTGTTCCAACATGCTTTAAAATTGGGTCTTTCTTGAGCAATTTAAACTCTCAATAAACAATAATTTTGGCTGTATTGCGTTTAGGATGAGGAAATAAATACATTGCTTACAATTTTTTTCTTTTGTCAATTTGCATTACAACTTCCTTCTTTTGTCTGTTTTTTGTACCTTTTACTGTAATCAATAATACCGACATCAGATACATTCTACAGTACATTCTAACATATCTCCAATGCCAAACACCTAAATTATCTTTCTTTTGTTTTGGGGTCTGATTTTACTCATTTTACTTATAAAGTGATATCATTTTGTAATAGCAATACGCACAATACCAACATTTTTGGTTCCTATAGTTACCTGTGCAGTTGGTTGTCTGGCAAGGTCTGAAGCTGAAGAATTCCTTTGAAACGATCTGTCTGAACTGGGTCACTCCTTGATTGAAGTGTCACCGTTTTATGACAGTCTCAGTTTTCATTGAAGACTGCAGTTGGTGCGCAGTTGGCTGCAGGATCCAAGCCACTGTTCAAGAATGTTCTTGGCCGTTACGGTCCAGACAAAAAGCCCTGATTATCTTCATGTGGATATCTTGACCTGTCGCTGTGCAGACTATCATTGTTTGGAGACTAGTTTTATGTGGTGGGATTAGTTTGGCAGTACAGTACAGGACACCGTGCACAGTGATTACAAACTCTCTGAAAGGTTTTCGAAGCATCATCAACAGCATCATTCTGTCAGTTTGCAATTAACTTTAAGGTGAGACTTTGTTAGAGGAGGCTTTTTCCCAGCTCTTGAGTCAGGACATTACTCTAGAGTTCTTACAGCTGGGGCATTACTCAACTGGGCATGTTTGATGGGGCAACACAACCAGACCCTTAAAGCATCCAAAAAATATTTTTTTTATCACCCTTTTCCATTCTTTCATTTTGTAGCAAACAATTTCCATTCTAAGATAAATGTGACATAGTGTAGAATTTTTAAAACGGTCAACATTTCTTTTCTTTTTTTATGAGTGACTATGCATCGTCATTACACTGTTTGCTAACGACTCTGCCAAGCAATGCGCCTCCCTAACTCTTTACCAAATTAGCATAAAAGACGAATGAAGGAAAATAATGAAAAAAGGGCACACAAAATGGTAATACGCCTTATACCTTATATAGAAGTTAATGTGTCTGATGATCTAAATATGGTTATCCAAGTTCAATGAAGGCTGCTGCCCATCTGTCAGTGGCAACATGCTATGTCTGTGTGATATACAATTTATTTATGGTCGAAGACACTATGAAACATTGTGTGTTCATCTTTGAGGCTCAGTTTCAAAGAGTTGTTTTGAAGCATCTTCTTGGAGGGTGTCCACAGACATTTACAGGCCTGGAATATGTACCTGCATACACACCCCGGAGATAGTTTCCTTATGTTCAAAGTCTTTTATGATCACAATGTACAGAGACACTTGGCTACAGGTTTAATTGACTGTTGATCAAATGTGGGGCAGAGTTTTCTGGCTTAGGCCTAAAGGTTTTGAGGTAAAGACTTTTGAACAAACAAAAATAGATAAATAAAACTGACTAGATAAATCACAACATGACGCTTCTCAAAATCTGTGTGGAATATTGTCACTTTTTTAACTAGAAAAGTACATTTCATAAATCTCGGCCACTTTGATGCTTTTATTTAAGTAGGTTTTTGGGTAATTTTTAGCCACTGTAGTAACAAAATTGAGCACTTTATCCACCACTGTTCACAGGCCAATAACTTTTTTCTCTTATTATTTTAGCTTTGTTACTGAAATCGATGTAAACTCATGATAACCCACATACGTAGGAGTACTAATCACTCGGCCATTGTACTGAAATTGCACCAAAATTGTTTGGTCAAGAAAATTACAAACAACAAAACAAAATTATTCTTTGACGTCAGTGGCAACCGCCTCCTCATCACCACTTTATGAAACAGTGAATGTATTAGTGATGGGACTTTCGGCTCTTTTATGGGATCTGAATCTTTTGGATCCGTTCATTTCAAAGAGCCGTTCAAAAGACTGACTCTTTTACTATTTATTTATATGACAGAAACCAATGTGCGAATTCACTTTATCTACAAACTAATCACATAAAGAAACGCCCAAGGCTTAAATGTGTTTTAAATGGTTCAAACTGAGAGTGGGAGTCTGTATACCCTTTGGAATTTATTATAATCTAAATAAAACGCTGCACTACAATCATAATAATTTTGAAACTAACTGTTGACATGATGCCAAAGATGTTTTTTGTGCACAAATCTCTCACTCGTGTTGCCTGCTCTGCTTCTGTTCTGATTCTTGAGTCGGTTCAGTGTTAATCAGTGTAAAAATGCATACAAATTAGAAAGAAAAAGATTCGGCTCTTTTAAAAAATGAGATCTGGGTCAAAATGTTCAAAAGAGCCGACTCGATCACAAACGTCACATCACTAGAATGTATTTTATTCTGCCCAGTCAGCCGATGTCGGTCATCTGAAACTCTCCCTGATGACTTCCAGCGGTACTTGTTGGGTTTTACTTTGTCAACTCTATAGATTCTCCCTGATCTTTTCCTCAGCATGCATCACATTCTGTCTTTGGCAAGCACACTGTGTTGTGTCCACATAAATATCATTAGGAGCTTGAACTGTTGGGGAATCTCGTGCACTTTCAAAGGGCTTCTGCGGTGCATCTAGAATCTTGGGTGTCATCACGGCCGCTTGTGAGTTACGACTTGGTGACAACGTTACAGCACTTTGGTCCCCTGTTAGCTCGCCGCGCGCTGCCCTGAAATGCCCAGGGTCAAGCAAACGTGCACTGTTGGCAGTTCAAATAGTACATAGGGAGCTAGTCTGTCGGGACACCACATTCTGAACATAGCAGGTCCAAAATCTCAGAGGTTATGGGAGCAACGGCTAAGGGACTGTGTTACAAAGCATTGATAGACAGAACGTGATTCATCTCAGTCATGCAAAACAGGGTGTGCACGGAACATTTTGAAAATTGGCAGACTATTGGCAGCACTTTGTTCCTCTCATCGTTCTATCAGAGTTAGTATGAATGTAACAAGCGATTTGAGTGGCACGTCAGTTAGATTGGAGCACACCTGTGTCTGTCTTATTTCCAGCTAACATCTGTTCCTTGTAATGTTGGTTTGTAATGACCAGACTGAGGACATCCCAGACATGCATCACACATACAGTCATCCCAAATTAATATCGATCAAATTCTTACACTTGATAATTCTCCCAGGTTCTAACAACTTTTGATGGAACAAAAAGACTCTTGCTGCTTTTATATATTCCATGTGTTAACTTGTCATTTGAGCCATTAAAAATTACTGTCTGAAGATGACTATATGAACATCTGGTTTAAAAATAGGGATGCAACCATATGTAAATCTCACAATATTCATTTTACGATACGATATTCATTGCAATATTTTGGAGACACTAACAGAATTGAAGAAATGCTACGTTTTCCTTTTAAAAAGCCTTCACAAGCCTTTGGTGCTATATTACTGTCATATCCCAAAGAATTAAGATGGAGAAGTTCTTTATAACAGTTATTTCTTCATACTGTCTGCACTGAAATGGAACAAAAGATTATGGTCTAGTTTTCTCGTTTAATAGCTGTTGCAACAATAAGACAATGCATTTTAGCAAAGACACTTATAATTTGATACACTGTGATATTATTGTGTGACGTTTGACGATACACTATCATAGACATAGAGATATTTCTAGTTACTGTCACATTCCTATTTCAAAGTAAGACTAATTTTAATCTATATCTACCTTTCTTGATACTTTAATTTTACTGCTCATTTCTATACTGCATATTATGTGCATTTTTAAGAGGATCCCAGGAGGACTAGTAGCCAATAAATGGGAAGCTAATGAGGATCCAAACGGTAAATGGTCACATTTTTATACAGCGCTTTTCCACCTTCAAGGCACTCAAAGCGCTTTACATCAAGGAACCACTCACCCATTCATACACCACTTTACACAGACACTGGGGTTAGGGGTAGGGGTGTTAAGTGTCTTGCCCAAGGACATAACGACAGCATTCATCTGTCAGAGCTGGAATCGCCAAATCTACTAATGACGTTTATGTCGAGAGCGCGATTCGAACCGCCAACCATTAGATCAGTGGGCAAACACTCTACCAACTGAGCTACTGTCGCCCGTAATAACACAAGAAACAATTCTGACGCACTTCAAGAAATCTTTAAACACTCAGACGCTACTTCAAGCCATCGTAACTGTAAACAAGATAAATGGCGACATAATCTTTAGCACATATGTAGTGTTGGAATTCCTTAAGTAGTAGATCAGGAGTTACGTTTTGAAACCCAAAACATGAAGCACTGATAGTATAGTGCTTGCTCCCTGTAGTAAATCTCCTCTCTTGGGGTGAACTCGCTGCTGCAAATGGAGAAAAAAAAAGCACACTCCCCAACTTCCGACTCCAACTCCCTTGGGTTTCAATTACTGTCTCCGTTCACATCTCATTAGCACAAACCGGCCTGTTCATTCTTAATACTCCAGATATGCACACAACATGGCGGCGAAGTCAACACGCTGGCACAGTCTTGTATGTTCCGTGTCGGGCCGTGTAAACATAGCACAGCAGTTTCCCCCAGTGCATCTAACTTGTGATGAACTGCGACTTCCTTCCCATCATTCATATTCATCACTCCATCAAATGCGGAGCGTCTTACCTGAAACCACACAGCATCCCCGTGATTGATGGTGATAATTATCGGGAGCTGATGTTTCACTCTCAAGGCAAATAAAGTTGGGAGTAATATAGCAGCAGTGATGACACACTTTCAACTTTGTAATTATGTTGACGGCATTAAGGAAATTTCCTATTGATTTTGTGAGTCATAAACTAAACCAGTGGCTGTGGGTTGTACAATGGGGAACGGACAAAGTAGATGACAACACAATGGACAGACTTTGGTTAAGTATCAAGTGTCGGCAGCATCAGTCTTCTGTGTATTCTCATTCAGCTGCTAATTCCTTTGATTTGATCCTGGCTGACATGTCACAGCAGCTATAGTCTGTAACCAGTGCAGGACCCACTCCGATTTTAGACTTCAGAGTCTGAGAATCTAACCTACAACCTTCTTGCCCAGAGGTAGAACCACTAAAAGCTATCAATCTGGTTCCTCACTATATTAATCTTAGGAAGATTATATTTTGAATGTTCATGGGATTGCTAACCTCTGGGCTTTTTCTTTAATCCGGTATCCATAACCCTTATCAATTGTCACTGTTGCTGCTGTGGCCCAGGCAAAAGGAGGCCCTTCTGCTTGAGACATCTGAGTTAGCCAGCAGGCTAATTCTGCTAATACAGATTAGCTCCCACGGGAGCTGCTCGTATTGATTGAACAACAAAGGCTGGGAGAAAAACGCTCCAACATTCAATTATCCACACCGATAGACATAATGCCATTCTGCTCCTCCCCCGTCTCCCCCTTTCTCTCTGCCCATCTCCTGACTGTAAGGTCGAGGGAGGAGCGCACAGGCAGATGTATGTTAACTGGTTTTAAAAGCACACTGTAGGAGGGCTCGGCTATTCACTCCTCTTCCATCACCTTCCTCCTGTCCACCCACTCCTCTGCCCTGTTTGCATGGTTTGTTTATTTTAGCATTTTGCGGATGCGAGACTTTTTATTGTTTAGGGGAAGTTGTGTTAATTCCAGGCCTGTGCATCCCGTAATGATCCTGGTTTAATGTCAGTGAGTGACATATGCCGTCTGTCAGGAGGCTCTGATTTCCCCGGAGCATACAGCTGTAATGTGGGTGACATCTCAGTTAGCCAGCCTGTACAAAGCTGCAGGAATGAACAGCATGCATCCTAATTAGTGCAGCACTAAATACACACTAACATTTGAGCACACTGGAGAAAACAGTGGCATAAACATGGACCAGATTGTTAAAAAAGTTTGGTTTGTCCTTTTTGCCTTTACCCCAAGTTTCACTGACCTATGCAAATGCTTAATGCTTTTTTCATTGACAAAAGCTCATATGAATGATGTCAATGTGCTTTTCCATTTTCTGTTTCCCCATCTCCTGTTGCAGACTTCTCCAAATCCATCCTTGATAATAGTAGCTTTAGTTTGAAAGACACTGCAATCAATGACAAAACAGAGAAAAACTGGTCAATAACCCATTCTTATAGGTGACACAGTGCGGAGATGTTTTGTCAGAAATACATTTGAAAAGAGGACAAAGACACCAAAGGCTCATGATTAACATAATAGCAACAACAGATTACAAAATAGTTGGAAGTCTTGCAGTGACATAAAGGTAAAAATCCATAGCTGTCTTTTATGTGTATTACAAGTAGCAACAATCCCTTCAAACTTTATCTTCCTCTCTTTTAGATCTTGTGCTTGTCAAGCCAACTAAACAAGTTCGCATTAGCAGCAGTCCGGTCTCTTTGGATAGCAGTGCCCTCTCATTAGCGCCCATCGTTAACGCTAATTCTCTCTGCCTTGGGTCTGATCGCAATTCTGGATGGCGCGAGGCTACGGCACCTCATCTCCCCGTCGCCAATGACACGTGAAGGCGGCACAGGTAACAGATGCTGAGTGGTGGGAAGGACAAAGTTATATATGGGTCATCAGCATTAGCCAAGCAGGCGAGTATAGTAAACGACTTCTGATCTGAAAGAATTATTAGCTAATGGTCGGGGCGCGAACAAGCCGCGATCTCTCGGGGGGGGGCTCCGAGATGAAAGCGAGATTGGATGGGTAAGTAATCAAAAGAAAATTCGCAGATCAGCATCATTGGCTCGTATTCTGTCACGTGATCAACTGGTGAAGCTGGCGGACACGCGGCTTTCAAATGTCAAGGCTTATGAGCAGGTGAGAAGAGATGCGTCTTAACGGGGGCGGCCATTTTGCTGCTGCCTAATTTATTTCCCATTACAGAAAATGTTAACAAAGCATTAATGAGGTGCTGACTACATCATCCCGGCTTTAAAACACTGTGTCAAGGGAACAGGCCTGCTTTGTATGCCACTGGGGTCCTCAGAGGGTGCAGCGTTCCTTTACAAAAATCTGTTTGACAAAATCAGGGTTAGAATAAAATCTATTACATCCATCTTGAAAGTAAAGTGTGCTAGTAGACACGATTTGCTTTATGCTTGAGGTCTGGTGATTCACTGTTTTTGAAAGAAGTAACCAAACAGAAAGTCCATAAAAGGTGAACCTGATAAGCTTTTGATATTTATTGTGTCTAAAAATGTGTTGCTTTTGCAAATAGGGAAGACATTCCACTTGTGCCATGTAACTTGTGTTTCATGCAGACTGGCCTTAATTAAAGAAATTTGAACCATGAACCATGTCAAAACAGATACATTTGTGCAGTTAAAGGGCCCATATTACGCTATTTTCTGATCTATGTTATAATGTTGTTTCCTCATCACAAACATACCTGGAGTTATGTTTTGTTTCATTCACACATGTTTAAAACACAAACCCTGCATATTTAGGCTCTCTCTGTTCCACCTTGTGATGTCATGCGGTAATACATGAAGTGCTCCACTGTATTTTTAAACTCCATACACCTTCACTAGAATCATTTGGATAATGTGAGACCTGGAATTGCCACTGAACAAAAGGTAAATGTAGCTGTTAACTTGAAAATGATCCCTTCATGACATCACAAGGTGGAACAGAGGATTTTCAGCTTTGGGGATGTTGACAGACTAATAATAAAGGGTTACTCAAGCGTATGTGAATGAAACAAAACAATTGCAGGTATTTTAGGACCTTGAAATGCCAAATAAATCCCGCTTAAATTTATAGGTAGATTTGACTGCCCCATGAACTCAACCTATTATCTACTTTGACGTTAAAGTTTACTGTGTAACTTTCTGGATGTGGCACATCACCGGCATGATTCCACGGAAAGTTAAAATCATACTTAGAAACATTTTCCATGGAGAAAAATGTCCATTCCATTTTTTAAAAACATTTTTCAGTGCAATAAAAAAACACATTTTGACAAACAAAAACGAAATAGGAAAAAAATGCTTATATATTAAATATTTTTGAGGTAAAGCTACATATGGTGTCGTTACATATGGTGATGTTATTGCATAGAGTTGTTTTATTTGGTTCATAGTCTTTCATGAATTGGGCTTTTCTGTTTCATCATGCCCATTCTCTTCCACTTCTGTTCCCATTCGTGTCCATTGGCAGCATTACATTTATGGGTAAAGAAGCTAAAAACATCCACTTTTAAACCATTAAAGTCATTACGAACCCTGCAGTAAAAATCTAAACTGAAACAATAGCATTAGGAAAGTGGGATCAGGCTTGATTATCACCAAAAGCCCGCTACAGTAATCTCTACCCCAGGGCCTTCTAACCCATAACTAAAAGTGGCATGAGAGTGTTAGCTAAAAATACTGTTATTTTTATCTCTTTGAAAGGAAGTCACTTTAACCAAACAAAGCTAACTCCAGTGGGCAGTTACCACAAGCTCCTAAAAGTAATTTCAGGGTTAGGGCAAAGGAGCCAACTTGTCCAAATGAAAAGGCCCTCGATGAAGATAGGTGGCCATTTTCCCCCCTGCAGCCGAACTGACTGTTGCAAACAAGAGGCATGACCGAGATGAAATTGGCTCACCTAGATCTGTTCCTAGAAGGGCGCAGTGAAGGAGGGAGGGAGCGAGGGAGGGAGGGAGGGAGGGAGAGATGAGAGGATAGTTTCAAAGGCGTGACAGACAGTGGCAGAGAGAGAGACACAAGAAGACAAATGAGACCATGAAAGAGCCCGAAGAAAATGGTTCTGTGGGTTCAGGGCCAGTGGAGATGACAGGCGAGTAACAGAAAAAAAAAAAACGGGAAAAAAAAAGAGGATGTGATATAGGTAGACGCTGGACCGCTGAAGGTGTCATCAGAGATATAATCTTCTTAACACAACAACTTGTTTTGAGGCGTCAGACAGAGCGATACCCATTTGAGCGAGCCTACGACCATCCATTTCATTATCAATAATAGACCCTATCCGAGATATAAAAATGAAAAATTCACAGTTCTCCTGCTGGGTAAACTGCCGCAAGGAATCTGACCATACACAAACAAAGATTTTCAGTTATGAGCTGACCAATATGTTTGTATCCAACAACTATATTTAAGACATAGGCTGTATACATAAATGGACATAGCTAATCTGCTAGGTGCCGCATTCCAAATGGGAAGTGATCATGGGCGCGATTCCGGCTCCATCAAGTCTGGCTCCAATTCGCTTTCTATTGAAAAACTGTCGCCTCTCTCTTCGCAACTGCTGCTGTCAGGTTCGTCATTTTGGTCTTAAAATGTTCGTATTAACCCGAATGAACCTGACCCCGAACGCTATGGGTGACGTCACACTCCCTTAGTCCACTTTTTTATACAGTTTATGATTTAAGATGGAAAAATTTAAAAAACAGCCCCCGATTTGGATGTTGACGCTCAGACAAAGGTTTATAATGTTGATCATGATTAT
>KN485247.1:0-10881 GCA_000787095.1 Periophthalmodon schlosseri | reverse complement strand
CTGAGGAGTGAGCTCTGAGCAGTGTGAGGTGAGGAGTGTGAGCTCTGAGCAGAGGTGACCATAAAGAAGCACATTAAGGTCAGCTTCAATCATATGTGACTGTCACATGAACTGTAAACATATTTAGTACTCTTAAAGGATATCAGCGCAGTGCTTGTGTTTACGACAGTAGCATGCTAACGTTGCTAACGTTGCTAAGTGGCGCTGGCGATTATTTGCTTGTGCCTAAATTGTAACTTAATGTAATTGACAAACACATTTAGCGACTGAATAGAGCGGGTTCAGAGCTTTTAAAAGAGGTACAGCGTGTCCACATTGGTCAAAGTGTGGCCGTGGTAAAAGTAAGACAACTCTCACTATTATGCTAACAGTGGCGCGTTAGCAGTTAGCTTGTTAGCAGTTAGCCTGTTAGCAGTTAGCAGCGCGGGGCGCAGTCTCAAAGACAAAGTTGTAAATATTAAAGCCAGGTACTTATCTAAATAAATTATATCGTAATTATACCTAACTACAGTGATTTCAGTATAAATTTAAAACAGCCTCAAATAAATATTCTAAGATGAAAAAGGAGGCTATACTATGAAAATGAGTTAGTTCTACCGCTATAATCGAACACCTGTAAAAATAATATCTGGTATCGGTACTCGGTATCGGCGAGTACTCAAAATGAAGTACTCGTACTCATTTTGCAAAAAGTGGTATCGGTGCATCCCTTAACCATGGAGTCCTGCTAACCTGTTTACCACTAACTTGCTCTGAATTGTATGTGATTCTTGTATTAGTTTAATAATTCATATTTCAATCTACAAAGGCTAAAGGTGCACTATGTAACTTTTCTGGAGTGTACACTACCTGCCTGTCTACATGGAGAGGATATTACTTTGCCTGTAATGTTACACAGTATTAATCTTGTATTCAGACAATTACAATACTAACAGTGGTGGTTGAATTGTTTGTTTGTTTCAGCCCCAAAGACGTGCAGCCCAAAGCAGTTTGTGTGTAAAGATGGAGTGACGTGTATCTCAAAGGGCTGGAGATGCGACAGAGAGAAGGACTGTCCCGACGGGTCTGACGAGGAGCCAGATGTCTGTAAGTCTGCACAGCTCTGCACTAGGGATGGGACGATAAACAATAATATTGTTTATCGTGATAAAAAGGGTAGAACAATAATTGTTTGTGGGACATTTTATGTAACTGTGAGAAACGCTAACAGAGATAATCGCCATTATGTCACCAGAATGTGCAGAACAAACCTACTTCTCCATGACGATCTCTTCTAGATCAATGTTGTTTTTACTTATAACAAAGTACAAGTCTATAGCAGTTATTCAAATATGGAACTTATTCATAATATAAAAAATGTAATTATTCATATCCAGAACATTTTTAAACTGTTAGCAACTTTAATTTTAAACTGTTAGCAACTTTAACTTAAACTGTTAGCAACTTTATTTTTAAATTGTTAGCAACTTTAACTAAACTGTTAACAACTTTATTTTTAAACTGTTAGCAATTTAAACTCTAAACTGTTAGCAACTTTATTTTTAGACTGTTAACAACTTTAATTTTAAACTATTAGCAACTTAAATTCTAATCTGTTTGCAACTTTAACTCTAAACTATTAGGAACTTTATTTTTAAACTGTTAGAAACAGTTAGCAGCTTGAATAATTATCGTGATATAATCATTAATCTTTGTTTTTTACTATTAACTATGAAGCAGATATTCTGTGTTCTTAAAGATTGAATTGAATTGTTAATCACAGTTATTTTTGCCATGATAATCTTGACGTCCCATGTCTACTCTGCACCGGGCTAACCTACTTTTACTGAGGATAATGCTAGCTACTACTATTACTACTTTTTCTGTTATTACCATATTTGTTGGTGATAATGTTGATAAAGATGGATAGATAGATAGATAGGCGCCATGTTTGTTTTTACTACCTATGATCCCCATTTATGCCTGACGTGGACTTGATTTGGTCCTGTTCTAGTCCTTGTTTAGTCCTAATCTAAACAAGTTTAAATGTAGTTAGCCCCTGTAGTGATTTATAAAACCTAATATGGGATTCTTTTGTATTGTAGTCTCATTTTGAACACTCTGTGGTTTCCATTTGAATATTTTTAGTCGAGATTGAATTTGCTTGGAAAGTGGGGCAAAAATCAATGGGGGAGCTCTGGGGGAGCATTGGCCATTTCTTTAGAGAGTTATTTTTTGCTTTTGTCTTAGTCGACTACTTCACATATATGCGGTATCGGACTGGTATCAGTATCGGCACATACACTGACGCCAAGTATCGGTATCGGATTTTAAAAAAGGTATCGGAACAACACTAATTACTACTATTTCTACTATTTCTTTTGTTACCAGGGCAAGATGTTACACAGAGAGGAAAAGAGGAGAAGGGATGGACAGTTTTGGGTTTAATTATAGACCTGTATCTGCTGTTGATACTGTAGATAAAGAGAAAGATTGATGTGATTTGATTTTATGTGTTTCTTTGATTTGTAATCTGCTTGTCATCTGTTGGAGTTTATGGAGACAGGATACGGTTCCAGACCATGTGTCTTTGTAGAGTGAAAGCATGTTGTCTTGGCTGGCCAGGCAAGAAGTAACACTGAAAACCTTGGAGTCTGTGGGGTTTGGTCTAGTCCAATCCAGAGGGCCACTTCAACACAGTGCCGAGGATTTGTGCTCGGAATAGGAAAAGGCATGATGCATTTCACAGACTTGTTTTCATATTATCCATCCAGTTTCTTCCGCTTATCCGGAGCCGGGTTGGGAGTGCAGCATTCTAATCAGGGACTCCCAGACTTCCCTAACCCCAGACGCTACCGCCAGCTCCTCCCGTGGGACCCCAAGGCGTTCCCAGGCCAGCCAAGAGATATAGTCCCTCCAGCGCGTCCTGGGTCTTCCCCGGGGCCTCCTCCCAGTGGGACATGCCCGGAACACCTCCCCAGGGAGGCGTCCAGTAGTTGAACATCAGTGCTATGCTAATCTCCCCTCACTGCATTTTATCTTTAAGCACAGACAAGTTTATCACTATTACGTCCCATTTGCTATCTTCTGTTAAAGAGAGGTATTTTGCAAAACCGACTTTTTGGAGCTTTGTACCATGTAACATTCCCTCATCAAAAACATGGCTCAAGTGGTTTTATATGTCATCCATCCATGTTTGAGTAATCTAGTGATCTCTTCCGGGCCCTATTCGAACCCTCCTTGCGGTTAGCAGTATAAGGAAACTCATTTCGGCCGCTTATATCCACCATCTTGTCCTTTCTGTCATTACCCAAAGCTCATGACCATAGATTGACCAGTGAATCGAGAGCTTTGCCTTTGGACTCATCTCCTTCATTACCTTTTTTTCATATTATTATCAAGAGAATGAACTAACAATGTTTCCTGGACATTTACACACTCGTTTTGGTTTGGTCCTGATGTAGACTTGGTTTGGTCCTGTTTTAATCCTGGTTTATTTGGCTCTCGTATTCTTGGCATAGTCTTAGTTTAGCCATTCAAGTTTCTGATGGTGGTGTTTGATACTTTGCTTTTTTAATATTTTTCTAAGATAGTAAATTGTTTTCACATTTTGGTCCTGCTTTTGGTTAGTCTTAGAACTGCTTTAGTTCTCCTTTAGTCCTGGTTTAGTAGTAGTTTAAACCAGTCCTTTTATAGACCTGGTTTAGATCTGGTGGTACCTGGATAACCATTTGTTTTCTTCTTCTTGTTAAAAAGATTTTAACTCCTGATCTGGAACAAATAGCTTTTTGCTTTAATGTTATTGTTTTGATCCTATTTCCTTTCATTCTTAACCAATTTATTTTTTGTTTCTATCTGATCTTAGCAAATGGTAGATATTTTGTCAACAAAGTATTCAAATCCGTGTGTCTTATTTCAATATATTAGCAATTTAAAGTAGTTGAACATCAGTGCTATGCTAATCTCCCCTCACTGCGTTTTATCTTTAAACATTTGTTGACAGACTAGTTTATCACTAAAAGTCCCGTTTGCTGACTCCTGTTAAAGAGGAAGTTTTATGCAAAATCGACTTTTTAGAGCTTTGTACCATGTAACGTTCCCTCATCAAAAACATGGCTCGAGTGCTTTTATATGTCATCCCTGCATCTTTGAGTAATCTAGTGATCTCTTCCGGGCCCTATTCAAACCACACCACAGTTCTCCATAAATTACAAAAACAATGCTACAAAAGGGTACACTACAACTTCACAAACCTGATGAGATGTGCAGTAGTTTCAGTAGTGAAATTGTGTTGTGATGTCGCTCTGAAGGGGGAGTGACTTAGTCTGGGGAGCAAAGGGAGGGGAGACTCAGAATACCAATAATGCATTACTCTAATACAGCACTTTTCCAGTTTACAATTTGGTGCATTATTCATTCACTCCACACTCGGTGGTAAGATGCTGTTGTAGCCACAGAGGCCCTGGGACAGACTGACAGAAGCGAGGCTGTCAATCTGTGCCATCGGCCCCTCCGATAGGGAATGCGGGTGAAGTTTTTGCCACTGGCTCCTCACTGTGGCCCCGCTTAGCTTGTCAGAGCAAAAATAAAAGTGAAACTTATAAAACATATGTTGTTTTGGGCGAATATAGTATTTTCAAAACAACAAAAGGTAACATGGTGATCTAAATATGTTATGTGTTGCAGTTAATACCCCACAGATGTGTAATCCCCCCTCTTTGAGTCTTGATGTGCTTTTGTGTTTAGAGATGAGACAAAATAACCGAAAAAATATCAAACTCCTCATTAAAACACAAAGTCTGTAGGCGTGTTCCCCGTGGAGAGCTTGAAAGCAGCCCCCGTGGTCAGCCTTTCTTTCAGATGGAGTAAACAGAAGGTAGGGTTAGCTGCAGGGTGAAGGAGAGAGGAGGGGGGGGGCAGGTGGTAGAATCGTCCCAGGACAGTGCAGTGTGTGTTGGGCGCGTGTGGGGCGCGGGAACCGGACCACAGTGGCTCTGGAAGTCATTAGAGTCGCGCCTGGAGCTATGAAGAAACCTGCTGTTTTTCACAACCTGAGCGAGCCTCCATTTTGCTGTGTCCCTGAGGCCGGCTCCGTGTTTACGCTCGTTCTGATCTGACTGAAGTGGACGCTGTCTTTCTCATTATTACGGTGCTTTGTGGGCGTTCATTTAAGGCGACGGACCCTATTTTCTTCCATGTATTGAGCAAAAATTAGTCTCGCCCGAGTTCAGATATATTGTATAAGGAGCTCTTAAAGTTAAAGTAAATCTCTGTGTACCATCCGTATCTAATTACATAGTGTTTTATTGGCCGATAATCAGGAAGTGCGCACTCAGCATGGCAATTGTTTTGTTGCTTTACCGTGACCAGTGATGCAAGAAGTACTCAATTCTGTTACTTGTTACATGAAAAAATCTGCTTAAGTAAAAGTATTAAAGTAACCGTTTAAAAATGTACTTAAAGTGTAAAAGGTAAAAGTATTTCGTGCAGATTTTGAGATTTAATAAAGCTTCAAATGTAGTGATTTTGATAAAGATTTGTGCTGAATTTTGTTCAACAGAATCAACTGAATCTATCAGTTTGCTCAAATTATGAATGTGTTAAAAATATATCCTCAGCCTTTTTAGCAGATCTCAGACAATAATAAAAAATACTTTTACTTTTCAGTCCTGCTCAAAAATGTAGTGGAGTAAAAGTAAAAAGTATCCACTGTAAAATATAAGTAAAGTACAGATTCTAAAAAATTCTTAATGAAGTAACAACATTATAACATGACTTAAAGCTCACAAGAGTCAGTTTTGCGAAATATAGGACCTTAAATGTTCAGGAAATTAATATTGAAAGACATTTTTATTAGTTTTTAATAGGACACTATAAAACCAAATGGAAAATTGGCCCAAAGAATAAAACATGTGATTAATATGTGATTTTAGTTTTTTTATTACCCACACCAGCCTCTGGGTAAGTGGACCTGTCCAAATTTTTAAGTGATTGAAGTCAGTCATAAGATGCTTCCAAAACAAACTAACAAAAACTCGGCAGTGTCAGCAGAAAACTAGAGCTTTTCTTATTATACATATTTTACAAGGTACAAGTACAAGGTGCTGTTTAAGTAACATTTCCCAAAACACTGGAATGGTTTAAGTACTTGGACCAAAAAATAAAGAAAACACGGAAAAGTACCCAGCCCTAATCCAACGTGATTAAAGATTAGCAGCTTTCATTTCCTTGTAAAAGAAAGTCTTAAGATTGTTCCGCTAAAAAAATACATAATACTAATATGACTTTAGCATGGCATTAGCTTTGTTGTTTGAAAGCGTAGACTGTATATATAAATGGACATAGCTAACCTGCTAGCTGCCGCGGTCCAAATAAGAAGTGATCATCGTCTCTGCTCCAATTCAACTTTCTATTGAAAAAACGTCGCCCCTCTCTCTGTAACTGCTGCTGTCAGACTCGTCTTAAATGTTCGTATTAACCCGCTCTACATGATCCTGGGGTTTTTTATTCCTCTATTGTGTCTGTAAATCAAGATATGAACATTAATAACAGACGAATCAACCATGTTCTTTCCCAGAGGTCGCTCCCACTAGCGTTAGCAACAGGTTTGATTGACAGCGTTGCTAAGCGCCCGCTCCCTGCTAAACCAGCGGTGCGGACGGGAAGGGGTGTTACCTTCAACAGCCTCGCCCTGGATTGACTGTTTAGTTGCTATGATACTTGCGATCGGAATTCGGATCGAAATTGGCTCCAAATTGCCCGCTGTAACTGCTCTGGCCTCGATGAGCTTCATTTGACTGGAGCCGAAACTGTGGGTGACGTCACACTCAAGTAGTCCACTTCTTTACACAGTCTGTGCTTGGAAGTTCATCAAACTAGCGCAGTCATACAAAGGTTTTTATTCTGCACTCTTCTCTTTTAATGTTATTTTTGTGATTTTAATGTCTTTCTTATTCTGTAAAGCACTTTGAATTACTTTGTGGACCAGTTGTGCTGTACAAATAAACCTGCCTCGCCTATACACATTTCCATACATAAATAATATTAAAAAAACTGCTGATCTAAGTCTGTACCTTTTCCTCAGTTTAAGTTGTGCTGAATGCCCAAAGGTGGCAAGAACCCGAGGCATGAGTCAGTCTTATCTAAGTGTGGGCTGTTTTTGTGAGCTCGGGGGTTATTACGCTGTATGTGCCGAGATTAGCCACTTCACATCACGCTAATCTCAAGCACAACTGCAGCCAATCAGAGACGTCACCGCTGTTCAGTCCAAAGACCTGATCCCGGAACGATTTGGCTACTTCAAAATGGGACCGTGGTTTAAAAAATACAAATTGTACCAGTGGAGTTTGTTAAGACATAGATAAAGACGCAAGCAAGTTTTTCTCTTTCTCGGTATATGATTAGCAAATACTGCAGAAGGAGAGGCCGCACTAGCGTAGATTCATGATTGGCTGCAGGTGCTGGGGTTTAGGGAGTGACCGTTCAGATCAGAGAGAGGGATTTTAGGTTTAAACTAACTGAATTTCAGCTTTGAAACTGGCAACACAGATGAGAGAGTCATGTGAGGCTCATTCTGCTTTTTGATTGGAGGCGAGACAGTAGCTCAGTTGGTAGAGTGTTTCTCCACTGATCCGAAGGTTAGTGGTTCGAATCCCTCTCTCGACATAAACATCACTGGTTGTGCGGTGAGATCCACTGACCCACAGGTTGTCGGTGTGATTCCAGCTCCCACAGATGAATAGTAGATGTAAAGAGCTTTGAGTAGGCCTCTCACAATAATTAACAATCATCATCGTTCAGGACATGAAAACTGGAACAATATATTTTGAAAGTGGGGAGATTTTTGCCACTTTTAAGTCAGATTTGAGCTGTCGAGGGCAGGATAGGTCACTTCTAAGGCTCATTACTGGTACATTCTGCTAGTTATTTGTTGCAGCTCAAGCCTTTTAGTGATTCAGTTTATTTAAAGTGGTTCACTGGAATTATCCTGCGTTATTTTAATTATGTCATTGGCATAAATCAGTTTCAATATGGTCATTTATCGCAGTATTTCTCGTGACAGGTCTAGTTTTGCCTTGAAGGTGGAAAAGAGCTATAAAACATGTGACCATTTACCATGACAATCTTGAAAACCAAAACCATTATGTCCAGTGTTTTTGTAAATCGTATATATCGTCATTTTAATCGTTATCATTAAAATCTATATTTGGACACAGTCAGGCCAAGTTTATGAAATTTATAATCAAAATCTTACATACAGGTCCTTTAACACATTTCTGTTGTATTGTCGTAACATCTTCCCATAATTTTTAGCTGAAAAAGGTTGAGAAGAATGTAGAATTTATTACAAAAGTGACGAATGAGATTGGACCAGTGCTAACAGTTTAAACTTTGAACTATCTCTGTCTGTCACTGTTTGAAAAAAAAGTGGAATATTGCAAAGGAAAAACTGTCATTTTTGCCATGGATTTATTTATTTTTTTTTGTTTTTTTTAGCTGTTTTTCCTACAGGAATAGCACTGACCCAATCACGCCTAGACTCCTCTGTGTCATCTGCTCTGATTGTAGCTAAAGGAGGAACGCTAACTCCAGTTCAACTCTTTCCATTTTGACCAAAGTCTGGAGACAGCGCCACTGGAAAATCTGCTCAGTCACTTTCCGAATATGATCTGGAGACAAAAGCACATTTTATGGTTTAACTTTCTCAATTTTTGGCGAAAAATGCAACCGTTTCATTTAAAAAACAAAATCTGCAGTTGAGTTTAGTTTAATCTGTGTTAGCATGTTAAAGGTACACTGTGTAACTTTTCTGGTGGAGGGTCCGTCATCTGTTTGTTTCCATGGATAGATAATTGCTTTGCCTGGAATGCAAACTTTTATTAACCATGTCTATCTCCATGGAAACAAGCAGGTGGTGATACCAGACCAAGTTACAGGTCAGATCTTTGGAAAGGCGACCCCGCTCCCAGTAAGAATGCAACCTGTTGCTAACGGTAGCGGGCGCAACATCAGGGAAAGAAGTCGCCTGATTTGTCTGTTATTAATGTTCATATATTGATTTACAGACACAATAGCGAATAAAAACACCTTAAGACCAAAATGACGATGGAGTCAATGGAGCCAGAAACGTGCCCATGCTCACTTCCTGTTTGGAACGTGTTGGCTAGCGCGTTAGCTATGTCCATTTATAGATACAGTCTATGGCTGTACCTGATTTACCGTCTTAAAAAACATGAAAAACAGAACTAGTTCATTTTAAACTGCTGGCAGTGGTCCAAAGTTATTCCTCATTTACCTTATGCATCCTGAGCATCCTCATTACTGCGACGAGTTTATAAACGCTTTTCACAACTCTCGTGATGGTAACAACAACTAGCATGCTAACACACTTCCTGATTCTTTGACAGTATATCACCGTATAATTAGAAGCAGACAGTACACAGCGGACTTATTCTGAGCTGCTTATGTAATCTGTATCTGTACTGGGGCAAGACACATTTTGCTCAAATATGGAACAAAATCGGATACAGGGCCTTTAATCAAGCTGTCCAACTCGAGTTAGCAAACGCGCTAGCCCTATTATAAACCTATGCATTATGTAGTTTGAGCACTGCCCTCTCTCTGCTCAAAAAACTGATCCTGAAAAGTTGTGACAGGCTGAAGCCCTGTGTTATATAATGCCGTGTCATGTCTCCGTGTTGATACGTTGGCTTGTTGTTGTGCTTAAATGTGCTCTTTGTCCCGCGTTTTTGGCATGAGCTTGTTTATTTATGCACTCATGTGGATGGTTCTGTGCGGCTCTGTGGGCTCAGACTGTCCACTGCAGCTGTAACCTCATCAATGATCGCCTTTGTGCTGACGGAGCGCGGCGAAGATAGACACCGACCAGCAACAAACATAACAAAAGACTTTATCAGTGTTTGGCTTGAACCATTTGGGGGAAAATATTGAACTGTGATTTTTCTGGGAAGCACTGCAATTAGATTTACTTTTTATCATTTTGTATCATTCAAAACTTGTGTTCTCATGATACTAAAATTTCAAACTTGATTTTGATACGAAGGAATAGACTCGATGCTCAATACTCGATGATAAAAAAACTCTTTCTTTAGACAATAGATGTGATTTTCACTCGATGCTCAATACTCGATGATAAAAAAACTCTTTCTTTAGACAATAGAATGTGATTTTCCACATTAAATGGTAGTACTTTGTTTTCTGTTCCCATGTGGCCTTATATCTGTGTGATCCCTCAGTGTCCAGTAGGTTCCATAGTGGTCCATGGGCGTAAACTAGTCTATGTGTCTTAAACTTGTTCTGATACAGCTCAAGATCAGTCTAAATCTATTCAGGAAAGGTTAATTTCTGTTTGTGAATTTGACTTTTTTAGTATCGATACCTGATCCAATGAGTATCTAGTTTCGATACTAGTTTTAGCATCGGTTAGTTTCTGATTTTCGATACTTTTGACTACCCTAGTGCATACTGTTGTTGCGTCCTTAGGCAAGACACTTCAGCCAGGGCAGCTGTGGCTAAAATGGCAACTTACCACCACTGATTATGGAGTGAATGAATAAAGCACGAAATTATACTGTGTCTGGAAAAGAGCTATATAAAACTATGGTATTATTACTTATGACTGATCTTTCATTTTCAACATGAATTATGATGTTATACCAGCGGCATTTTAAATCATAAGACACATTTCACTCTCTTCCTTCACTCTTTTGTCGGCCTTGAAGTGGAACTAAACACTAAATCCACTTTTTATTGCTACTAAACTGAGTATATGATGTTTTAATAGCCTTATCTACTGTTCCAGGTCATTTTTTTGGCAGCTTTAGTGCAAACTTGGAAAATTTGGAGCTTTCTGGCTCAAAACGCCTAAATCTAAGTGTGTGC
>KN485244.1:48578-60184 GCA_000787095.1 Periophthalmodon schlosseri | reverse complement strand
TCCAGGTGCCGACTTTTTTTTTGGCCAAGCATTGTATATATTGTATGTGCAGGTCTTGAGGTCAAAGTAATATTATAAAGTGTTTTATTATCGAATCAGGAAGTGCGCATTAGTTATTGTTAGAATTACCGTCACAGCAAACTCCACTCTGGCCTCATTGCGGTGAATAATTAGGAGAATGTTCAGAATGCATAAGGTAAGTGAGGAATAACTTTGGACCACTGCAAATCGTTTAAAATGAACTAGTTCTGTATTTCACATTGTTAAGTTAAAATCAGGCACAGCACCTTTACCTGTTTTGTTTGTGTATAGAAAGACGCACACATTTTTTTTCAAACAGCATTACTTTAGCTTGCGAATGAAACTAGCCTACTCCAGGTATGATTTTTAGGTGCAAATACGACACTGTTGCTCATTCTAGACTCTGCGTGCTTTGAGCTACAGCAAAGGCCATGAACTTTCTGCGTCACCGCTCCATTGTGTGAAAATGACAACTTATCGCTCGCAGCCTGTCACGTTGATTCCCTCTCACCTGTAATTTAGCAGGCAGCGGCGCTTGACAAATGTATCCTCCGCCCATATTTGAACTTCAATAGAACAATATTGCACGCTCTGCTGTTATGGAGGCGTGCACTGAGCGCCCTTGTGCCTTTGAGCTAAACATGTCTTTTAGCTAGCATTCAGAGTGAAGCTGTTATCTTAGCTCGGACACAATAGCTTATTAACATGGCCCCAGCCACCAATGCCCTCGCGGTAAACCCGGCGGGCTAACAAAGTAATCAAATAGCTTTCATGTTAGCATTTTAGCCTCTTGATATTACAATAGGCTTTAAAATAGCTGTTGTGTCCTTATTGTGTTTTCTGAATGTTTTCATCTCAGCACGACATGTTGCCTGGCGCAAGAAAGTTCGCTCTGGTGCAAAAATATGCTGCCCATTATTTTCTATTCAATTCGGATGCCTACCAGAGAGGCTTAAGGCGCTTAATCTTCCCGGAGACCCATAAGGAAGCCGGCTTGTTTTTGTTTTAAAGGTCACATATACTGCTAAACAGACTTATTTGAGCCTTTAACTAAGTGTTATCAATCAGTAACATGTCTGCAGTTCTTTCAGTGTACATGTTTCAGTAATCCCACTGCTAAAGTTGGTGCCAATGACCAGGCTCATCTATCATTTCAGCGCTGAAGTTGCTTTGAAGAATTTGCCTCAGCACTAAATGAATAGGGACCCTACATATATTGTGTCACCTGTCAAATTTGTCTTAATTATCATATATTTTCAAGTAGATTAATGTAGGGTTGTCAAAAGTATTAAAAATCAGGTCCTCATTGATACTTGATACTCATTTGAGCAAGTATCAGTACTAAAAAAGTCACTTTCTCAGGACAGAAATGAACCTTTCCTTGATCTTGAGTTGTATCAGAACAAGTATAAGACACATAGACTAGTACACGCCCATGGACCACTATGGAACCTACTGGACGACTGAGGGATTACACCGATATAAGGCCACATGGGAATAGAAAAGAAAGTACTACCATTAAACGCTGAAAATCACAAAATAAAGAGTATTTTTTATTATCATTGTGGTATCGGAATCGAGTTGTCATTGTCGTGACAACACTCGTTTAACTTAAATTGTAGATTATTTGGTTCTGATTGATGTAACACAATCAAATACAAAAAATAAAAAACATATTTATTGTGTAAAATCATACATGTTTCTAAAATTGTTGGTTTTTTTTCCCTGTTGCAAGCTGGGTTGTGCAAATACCAAATTTATATCTTGGCTTGGATGAACAGCGAAACGTCTTTACGCAAAAACTTTGTGCCCAGTTGACAGAATTTATTTTTTCTTTTAATAATGTTTAATTTATTAAAAAAAAAAAAAAAACAACAACAACAAACAAACATCATTTCTCAGCCTCAGGGCTCAGTATACTCTGATCTGGTGCAGCTTGCCATCTACTGGCAGCAGAGGGAATTATCACAGCAAAAACAATTAAATTGCATAATGGGGAACATGTCCGGACATGTTAGACAGTAATGAACGTGATTTGACGGCAGAAATGCTTAAAACAAGTCTGCCGATGATTTACAGACTTTATAGACGGCGCAGGGTTTCTATCTGTGACACCACAATCCCAGGAAATTTCAAAATGAGTATTTGGTGAGGCTCAGAGTCGATTTTTTACAGAGGATTACTGAAATCAGCGTGAATGACGTGAAATACAGCTGCGGGTATGTTTTTAATGAGGGAACAATATTCAAAAATGGTTAAAAGCTCAAAAAAGTCCATATCGCATAATCTTCTCTGTTGGAGTTTAGTCTGATTCTGGTGGAAGAGAAGAAAGTGATCTTTAAATACATGGAGGAACTGATTGTTTTACAAGGGAACATGATTATAACAAAGCTTTAAAAATTTAGTTTAGCAGAAAAATGGGACAATGAAGTCGCTTTGGCAGTCCTTAACTCCCGACCTTATACTAGCCCTTGTTTTGGCGTTTCATTGGATTAAGAGCGACTCCAGGGAGGAAACCGGGCCTGTGTGTTCTTTCATCTGTTTTATATGCGTCTTGTTTTGTCTCTTGTCTTGTTTATCACAGTCTTTGTTGTTGCGGAGCGGGTTAAGTTTCTTTCATTAGAGGCGTCCTGCTTGGAGAGGTTCCAGCTGCTCTGCCTGGACTTGGAACAACATTGAACTGGGTCTTTGCTGTCAACCATATTTATGAACGGCCATATTTGGACTGGAGTTATGGCTCTGATTTGTGTGATAAGGCTGTGTAAACATGGTAGGGTATAAATTTTAGATTGCAGTCAGTGTGTGGGATGTGAAATGGGTCATTGGTGATGAGTTTCTAGATGACTTTTTACAACCCCTTTGCTTTGTATAACGTTGGGATAAAGTCACAGAAAGGTGGAAAATTGAAAAGTTTAAAGATGCACTGTGTCATTTTACCTGAGATGGGTCTGCTTGTCGCCATGGAGATGTTATTTTACAAGAATAGTCCAGAGTATGATTTTAAACATCTGTCTCCATGAAGCAGTAACATCACCATGGAGACATGCGGGTGGCTGAGACTCTTCTAGAAAAGTTACGTAGTGTACCTTTAAAACCTTGCCTGACATTTTTAACAGTGAACCGAACACATTTAAGAGCAGCAGATCCAGCTTACTGTATTTAGTTGTGGCTCAGTTGGTAGTCTATTTGCATATGCAACCCCAGACATTGAGGTAAGACGACAAACTCCACACTGAAAGATGTGATATTGCCATTTTATGATTGTATAATGCAGCTTTAAACGCAAACACAGACACTTTCCCACATACTTTCCTCCGATTGGTCAGCCTCTGCCATGCTCTGAGTGAGTGGCGGGTGGATTTAACCAATCACAAAGAAGTGTGACCTCTCAGAAGTATCAGATATTTGTAGTTGCGTATTTAAGACAGTATAAATCTACTCTGTGTTCATACTTCGTGATAAGAGTGAAGCTGCAATAGCCTCTGGAATTTTTGGCCCCACACATCACAGGAATCAATGAGGCAAGACGGCTAGCCACTATTCACCATCAGCCTTCAGCAGCCATATCGAGTTGACTCCTGAATAGCATTACCTTTCCTCCCTTATTTGCATCAACAGCATAGCTACGCCAACATGTCACATGGCTAGACTTGTTGAGTCTGTGGAATAAATAATAAAGTGGACTGAGCCGTGCGACTTGTAAACAGCCAATTACAGAAGGTCAGTTTTCTTGTCGTTTCAAGGGCCATACTCTGGAATATTCTAAGCAAAAGTTTGGCATTCAGTGTAGCTATGTTTATTCTGTTGCGGGTGTTTTTATACCTTGCATTTTTACTGTGAGCGGGGTCGCCTCTCCACAGATCTGACCCGTAACCTGGACTTGTGGCGTCACCTATTTGTCTCTTCAGAGGTAGATAATGCCATACTGTGTGACATTCCAGGCAAAGCAGTAACATTTTCCTGGAGACAAGCAGGCGTGGTACCCTACCGTAGTTACTAGTTGACTAACTTTAACTTAAACACTAACTTAACCTATTTTAACATATATCTGAACTGTAAATCATTCCGTTGATCCAATTATAAAGAATTTACTTGACAATTAACTGATATTGTCGCTATGAGGGTGGCACGTTCCCATGCGTTGAGTGCGTATACAGATTTTAGTCCTCACAATGTGGTAAATACCCGCCCACACACAGAGAGACAAACAGAGCCAGGGGGATCCAGGAAGTTAAAATCCACAGACATCCAGTCACGCATATATCACACTAACGGTGACACTAGCAATGTATGCCTACACGAGCCCGCATCAGTGTAAGCAATAAGACGCTGTGCATGCTCTGAGACATACGCCGGCATACATAAACGCTAGCATGTATTATGCAAAGCTAGCAAGAGAGGCCCAACCCAATTATGTACAGCGTATAGCAGCAGGAGTGAGGAGACATGGGGAGACGCGCAGATCTAAAGTCATTTGTATTCTGAATCATAAACAGGGACTTAAGAGAGAGTCCCTGTATAGCAAAACAAACCCGGAGACACACCTCCACACGTCCAGGGGGCAGCAGAGTGTGAAATGCATTAGTCACTCGTCACAGTTGATAGTAGAGAATGTGTACAAGCGGTTAAGGAAATGGGCGTGACGAGTGAGCGTGGCTTGGGAGCAGGGCGACGCGAATAGCTGCTACATGGGCGAGGCTAACGGTCGAAATATTAGCATGCAAGAGGAGGGCGGATACTAGAATTGTTGTGTTGTGTTGTTTTCCTAAAGTTAGAGCAAAAATACAAGTTGACTTAAAGTTTGTGTGGCCTAAATACATTTTACAGTCGTTATTGAGTTTCAGAACAACTAAAAAGGCAGCTTTTACTTAACTGTACTATTCAGTGAATCGAGTTCTAAGTACCGTCTAATAATCTTCAGTAATTGTAGTCATACCTCAAAATTGGTTTGTTCTTGTCCAGGGTTTTATGGGAATAAGTAAAGATGGGACAAGATCTTGTGACACAAGATCTCAGTAGATAAGATTGTCATTGTCGGTAAAGATCTTGTGAAATTTAGTATCTATAGCATGCTAGCTTGGTACTAAATTGAAACGCAAAATATAAAACAAACAACCAATTAAAATTGAAAGTAATGACTACTTGATTGTTTTATATGTAGATTACAGCTTATGGCATTATTTTAATATTTATTATGCCTCAAAATTAGCGTTAGCATTTCCACGAAAAAGATATTTTTAAGCACAGGTGTCGTCATCCAGTGAAGAATCTACCTCATTTGTAAAGTCTTTAACATGTCAGTGATGTCCACCCACACCTCGTTGTCCACTGAATGATCTTTAGGTATTTATTAATTATGGGTTTTTTGCAGAGCCACACACACAAAGATACAGTTGGAGTGGAAGTAGTGACGCTAACAGTAAGCTAGCAATTCGCCGTTGTGCAGAGACAATTATTTAATCTGCTTTGAATGTTGGCTAATATTCCAATATAAAAACACTGTTACTGATCAATGACTGCTTCATTTGTTTGATTTGCTAACTTTCTGTTGGTTAAATCAACAATTTTGTGAAGCCTCTTTGTGCTAATTTTGGGCTCAAAAATACATTACATACTTGCAAAAATACATTGATTTGAGTTTGAATTTATTATAAATGATGTCAAAATCTCATCTTGTCTCTTGTGAAACCAATCCTCTGTCTCATCTCTTCCCTAGTAATAAGAGTCCAACATAAAACCACATTCATTCTATCTTTATTGTACCTTTCTGAAAGTCATGATAGCAGAGATCCAAAGGCAGTCTACAGCCTGAAGTCCCAATAAATTGGCCCGAGCAGCACCAAGAGAATGAGGGCGACTTGACCTCTGCAGCCTCTTTTCTGTGGAATAAGGGCTAGCTCAAGACTTAGCTAGCCTCCGCCGCTAATATCCAGTGCTTAATTTGAAAATTCATATTTACAGGAAGACTTGCAGAGGGATCAGGTCAAAGCAATTACAGGCCTCTATTTTAGGCCTGTAATACTAACTGCCTGATAACGTCCTAAGTTCGTGAAATTTTACACACTTGTCAAAAGTAATATAATTTTAACAATCTAGCAAGTAGTGGTTGTTATAGGCTTTACAATCACTTAAACCGGTGTATAATAACCAAAAACAGATTTGTTTTGTTCCATTATCTTTTATAGAGCTAAAATGTATATCAAAGTTTGGAAATTACAGAAATCATTTTTTTTAAATACTTTGTAAAAGCAAGTAGCCTATACAGCTATTAGACTGAATCAAGATCAGTTTGTAAACTGTAGCCTATTACTTGCGATGGATGGGGGGGTCTCTTTTTGTACATCCACATCCACACATCTCCTTGGTTCTTCTCTCTCTCACAGGCCATCATTTTACCATTAAGTACAAAGTTGCAGTTATTTAGATAAAACTACAGCTTTGCTGAAGGTTAATGACGTTCAAAATCTGCTAAAATACCCAAGAACAACATCTGTTTGTTTTATTTACAATACAAAACACATTCTACAAATACAACACCACTAAATGTGTGCTAAAAGTCTACTGAAAGTTTGCTAAATCCCTTACAAGCTGTACCCTGGGTTTGCATGTTGTTTACGTTCTTCATGCTGTCGGACATGTCGGAGTTGCTCTCACTCCTCTCCCGACCTGCACACTTCAGTCATTACAGTTAAACATGTAGTAAGTAGCATTGGCAATTTGAAAAAGCGCTTGTCAAATTCTGTCAGTGCCTATAGCAGCCAGGAAAATTACCGGATCAAACAATTACATTTCCCGGATCGGTGGCGGCTGAAAACTGAGAGAAACCGGAACGCATTCTGTGCAAACGCCGGATCAATTTAAGGCCTGCTAATGTCCAATCAGCTGTGTGAATGAGCCAGCAGACCAGAGGCAGCTAACAGGCCCGCGTGTGCGTGGGAGGCTGATGACCAACCTTGACACGCTGCGCAGCGACAATACATCCATTTAAACTGGGTTCAGGAAGGTCATAGAGGAAGTCAGTGATTGTACTCAAGTTGAGTACAATGCAAGTAAGAATACAGTTACTTGCACAATAATATTACGCATTATTTTTCTGGTCCACCATCTGCTTGTCTCCATGGAGATGGTGTGATTTGTCTGGAATGATTTACAGTATGGCATTAAATTTGTATAGCTAATTTTTTTAAAATGTGTTTTTTATTCTTTAAAGAGGGCCTATTATTCTAGATCACCTTTGTTGAGCTTTCTTTGTTATAATGTTGTTCCCTTACCAAAAACATGCCTGAAGTGGCTTTTTGAATAATTTGTGCATGTTTTTGCGCTCTCTCACGGGCACTATTCAGACCCTCCTTTCGGTTAGGTATACGAGACCACGCCTCCGGTCTAAGGCTCCGCTCACAAGCCTACGTAACCAATGTAGTTCTCTGCAGCGCTCCTGATGCTACCACCACACAGCCCCTCCCAGCTCAGACCGTGACAGAATGTCAAAAACCAAACTGAAACTAATTAAACTTTATATATAGCACTTTCAAATCAACAAAAGGAAACATGGTGATGTGATTGTGCTATGTACTAGCAATTAATAGCCCATAGAAATGTAATCCCCCCTCTTTAACTACCTTAAAAACATGATTTCTTAAAAAAATTTTTTTTTTTTTTTTTTTTTTTTTTTTTTTTTTACTGTGATCTCCACAGATCTGACCTGTAACTTGGCCTGGTGGCATCATCACCTGATTGTTTCCATGGAGACAGAGAAATTTAATGCCATACTGTGCATTTGAATCTCACTGACCACTAGAAAAGTTACATGGTGCACATCTACTTCAGTGTCTCAGTGTTTTGCAGTGTGAAAGAATATGTATTACTTTTCAAAATGGAGGTAACTTGGCATCATAAGTGTAAGAAATCTTCTGGGGCTTGTGTCTGTCCATTCCACATTAGCCGCTAATATGGCAGCTGAAGGTGAGCGAGCGATTGCATTATTTCTCTGTTGATTTCCTGTCAGCGCAGACTGCAGTTTGACGTGTCCACTCTTCTGATGAAATTGGATTCTGATAGTTTTAAACTTTCGCAAATCACACTACAGCAGTCCTCCTAATGCGTTCTGTCTTTCTCTTCTTTGTTCTAGTTCCTCCGCAGTTTGTGAAGAGGCCTTCCAACACGTACGCTCACGAGTCCATGGACATCGTCTTCGAGTGCGAGGTGAGCGGCTCTCCGGCCCCTACCGTCAAATGGGTGAAGAACGGAGACGCGGTTATCCCCAGTGACTACTTCAAGATCGTGGTAAGTGGTACTTCTTTGGATTTTGTGATTCCGCAGATCTGTTAGAAGTGCGAGTAGTTCAAATCTGCACCTGAAAGAGTTGAGTTAGTGAAGAGAGCTTGGAAATGTCTTCTCAGATTCTTACAAATTCTGGTAATACTCGTCGGACTGAAGTGCTGCAAGGTTCATCGCAATCAAAATCGATGTTCACAATTAGCACATCGTTAACACTGCAATTTTTTTAAGTACCATAAGTTCCTCCACAAATATCAAAATCTCCTGTCTTATTCTGCATAAGAACTGCTAACCTTGTCGTTTATATCTCTACAAACATCTTCTGAAATGATGGTCTTTGTCAGCTCATATTTCATTCTTTTTGTCGCAGTGTAAACGCTCACATTAAGTTATTAGTTTTCGTACAAGTGAGATCGGACATAATTGACATCCAGACTATTGGAAAGGCAGAAGATTTTTTTTTCTTTACTCAAACAAGATGAAGATGAAAGCAAAAATGTCAAGCTAACCAACTTTGCTTTGTTAACTTTTGGAGATCCATCAAAGTACAAACATCTCGCTCTGATTAGTCTTCATAACAAAAACATTTCACCAATTTGTCATGAATTAACTGAATTTAACTGAATAGATTATTTTAAATTACATTTGTATTTCTGTCTTTATTTTTCGGCCATAAAGAATACATCTGTACAAAACATTATCATAACTATTGATATCTCTGCTGTATGAAATGAAAAGTAGTCCAAATGATTAGTCTTCATTTCAAGTTTAGGAGCTTGAATCTTGTTCCCACTTGTTCTTTTACATTAATGAAAACTATGACAAAATGTGTTATTAGACAAACTGAACACTGGGGGAGTAAATGAATAATGCATGAAAGTCTAAAGCCATTTGCAGTGTCTTGAAAAGTGCTATGTAAGACTTAAGGAGTTTTAGATTCAAAA
Source organism: Periophthalmodon schlosseri (assembly GCA_000787095.1). Lineage (NCBI taxonomy): Eukaryota > Metazoa > Chordata > Actinopteri > Gobiiformes > Gobiidae > Periophthalmodon > Periophthalmodon schlosseri. Next base: position 50,942 of record KN485244.1, on the reverse strand, counting down.
ACTGACCAAATTTTTTTATTATGACGACCCATATCCACATTCAGTGATAAAATATTTTAGTTTTGTACCATGTATGACTGTAAAAGATGATCTAAAGTTTGCGTAGGCACATTCAGAGGTATCATTCTAATACTAGCAACATAAAAAAAAAAAAAAAAAAATGTGTAATTTGTCTTGCAGCAGTACAGATACATTGTAAAAGCAGCTCTTTGGGTCACAATGAGAGCGCTCTGTGCTGTCTGCATATAAATAGAGCATTAGATCCTCCATGAAACAGGAAGTGCGCTGTTATCATGCTAGTTGTTTTAGCTATACTGCGGCAAAACTCCGCTCTGGTCTCTGAAAGTTGCGTAAAGCGCTTATATCTCTTTGGTGAATAATTAGGATGCGTTAGGAAAGTGAGGCATACGTTTGGACCGCATCTTAAAGACAGTAAAAATCAGATACAGCGCCATTAATTATCCCAGCCTCATCTTTCACACAGCTAACCCTCTACACCCCATTTCCACTTCCACAGAAGGAGCACAACCTCCAGGTGCTCGGCCTGGTCAAGTCGGACGAGGGCTTCTACCAGTGTCTGGCGGAGAACGACGCAGGGAACATCCAATCCAGCGCTCAGCTCGTCATCCTGGATCATGGTACGTGTTCTCCTTTACCTTCTAACTCAAATGTACTCACCAAAGCCTATACGACGCCCTGTGCTCCTGTCAGCCGCTGTAGCCTGTAGATTTCAACACTTGTATACCTGACGCATTCCCTCAGCTGGCTTCTTAATGGAGGTAGACATAGGAGGTCTTCTATAAGCTCCCTTGCTGGTCTTATTTCTTATTTATCGGTCAGGTTTTAGAGAGTGGTCAACAGTGAAATGAACCCAGTGGAAAGTAGTTCAAATCTGCCACTAAAAGAGCTGAGTTACTGCAGAGAGCTTAGAAATGTCTCGTCAGATTCCATTAAACTGGAACTGAACACTAAATCCACTTTTTTTCGCTACCAAACTGTGTATGTGGTGTTTTAATAGTATTATCTACAGTTCCTAGTCTTTTTTTGGCAACTTTAGTGCAAACTAGGTAGCTTTAGCTTTGCAGCTTTCTGGTCAAAAATGTCTAAATCTAAGTGTGTGCTGCCTTCAGTGGCCTCTGCAATTTCCAGTAACTTCTGTAACTTCTTTTACCGAGTCAAATACGAGTTTGGTGCCTCAATTGTTGATTTCTTAGTCTTCAGAGTCGATGGACGGGACGATATAGCGGTATCAGTATTGGTATCAGCCGATATAGATTCTCAATATTGATATTCAATACCAATTTTTTTTTTTTTTTTTCCCCCGTTCACTTTGTGCTAATGAGTCAAAATTATTTTAAATCTTAGTAAAATACATTTTGTTATTATTTTTACAAAAGTGAAAAGTTTATTTGCGATTGTTACTTTAATGTAAGATTAATTTGTGGGTTTCGCTTTGAAAGTTAAAAACTAAATGTCGGTATCGGAAAATATAAATTATTTGCCACAGCAGTAGGCTTAATATCAGATATCGGCATCGGCTCAAAAAAAAAAAAAAAAAATCCATCCCCCCCCCTACCCCCCCTTTTATCAGTATCGGCTCAAGAAAAAAAAAAAAAAAAATCCATATTGGCCCATCCCTGCTCCTAACCCGCCATGTTTGTTTTTACCAGAACAGAGCATCTCTCTGATTGGTTAATCCATCTGTCAATCACACCCTCTGGAATCAGGCAGACAGGATACGCTTCCAAACCCACTCGTCTTTGTAAAGTTTTGTCAAAGCGTGTGGTTCTGGCTGGACAGGTAGCACAGCAACATAATACTGTTGATTAGTTTTCAAAACATTTGACACATTTTACGTAACACCTTTCGCTGGCGGACTTCTTACGGGGTAGATGTAGTAGCCTGTGCGCTCCCTCGCTGGGCTTATTCCTTATTTATGGCTCCTCTCTACACTGAGTTGTATGCCGATTGGTGAGCAGTGAAATGAACCCGGTGGGATCTTGTTAAAGCGGAGGTGGCTGGTAGCGAACACAAACGCACCGTCCATTACACATGCCCCAGCGCTGAAGTGTACAGAGGTCTTTGAACGCAGCACCGCACAATGCAGCCGCTTTGATGTGAGATCTGAAGACATGTAAACTGCTCTATTCTCAAACAGAGCGCAACATATACCGTGAGCAAACGGAGCTGAGGGCGGAAGGGAGAGGCGAAACTCTACTTCAGTACTTGTGTACATTTTGTGTATACGGTGGTGGTGTGGAAGTAATGTTGTCACGATGCTAAAATTTCAAACTGTTGATACTAAAGAATAGACTTGATACTCAGTGCTGATTCCGATACCACGATGATAATAAAAACACTCTT
>KN485244.1:33598-48466 GCA_000787095.1 Periophthalmodon schlosseri | reverse complement strand
ATAGTACTTTCTTTCATATTCCCATGTGGCCTTATATCTGTGTAATCCCTCAGTCGTCCAGTAGGTTCCATAGTGGTCCATGGGCGTGTACTAGTCTATGTGTCTTATACTTGTTCTGATACAGCTCAAGATCATTGTAAAGCTATTCAGGAAAGGTTCATTTCTGTCATGTGAATGTGACTTTTTTAGTATCGATACCTGCTCAAATGAGTAATTAGTATCAAATAATATCTGATTTTCAATACTTTTGACTATGTAGACGTAGTGGTTGCAGTAGAGTAGCTATACGTATGTAAGTGTTTGAAAGGAGTAGCAGTAGTTGAAGTTGTTGTTGTTGTAGTAGTAGTAGTAATTGTAATTGCCCTTGTTGCAGTAGTAAAGGTTGCTGTATTATTTTCTTTAGTAGTTGGGAGGTAGTAGTGTAGTAGTAGTGTAGTATTATATCATAAAGTGGCCTAATAGCAATCGCAAAAGTAATACACTCTAGCGATTGTATGTCTAAATTATATACAGAACGTGGCTAATTACAAGTGCAAACTTTACTTGACAACTAATACATCTTCATGACTAATAGTATTTTGAAGTACTATTGTCTGGTTCAAACTCTTGTGCGCTCTTCTCGTTCCAGTTTTTTGTAGTCTTACTTTCTGAGCAGAATTCGGTCGATACACAGTTGAGAAAAACAAAAGCTTGTCTGCAGCTAACAGGCGTAGCACCGCGGCGGAACTAAGTGCTCCTCCGGTACAGCAGATGGCGAGGTAAATATCCCCAACGCCTCCAGGTGAAGTAACTGTGCTTTTATCGCCTTTGATCACAGCCCGAATGCTAACACAAGTTTAATTTAAGATGATTTGAACAGCTATAATCATAGTTTCGCCCGAGGGCACATCCGAAAGAACAAAAACAACATGGAGTTTACGACGCTGATGATTTCACAGAGTATCTTAAATGTGCGGAAATGTACCAAATGGCCAGAGGTGGAAAGAGTAGCCAAAAATAGTACTCAAGTAAGAGTACTGATACTTGCAAAATAGTGGTCCAAGAACTCAAGTAAAAGTAAAAAAGTGTTTGGGGACCCTACTACTCAAGTAAGAGTAACTGTTGGGATGTAACATCTGATTGTAATTTTTTGAGTAGAGTAGCCAAAAATAGTACTTGAGTAAGAGTACTGATACTTTATGATAATGTTACTCAAGTAGGATACAAAGTCGTGGTCCAGGAAAAGACTCAAGTAAGGGTAAAAAAGTATTTGGGGAAACTGCTACTACTAGTAAAAGTAACTTAAAGAGTAACTGTTGGGACATAATATCTGATTTATATTTTAAAGTTAATATAATTGGAACCAAAACTTTTACTCAAGTAAGAGTACTGTTACTTCAATAAAAAACATTACTCAAGTAGGAGTAAACGTATGCTGCCAGAGCAGTACTCTTTAAAACGTTACTCAAGTAAAAGTGAGTACTACAAAACCTCCGCAGCTGACAATTTCACAGTGGATCCAAATTACACACAAATATAACAAAACTGCACAGCAATCAAGTCGCTGTTTACACTAAATGTTGTTAAAGACGCAATTTGTAATCAAGTGGCGACCCCCGCCTCGCGCCCCAAGCAGGTGGCTAATCAGGGAGCGTGATGGGCCCCCAGCTGTGTCAGGGGCCCCTCCATCATAGAGCGCCGAGTCGGATCTAATGGCGACCCGCTGCCTCTTTGTGGCTCCGGTCCGGCCCCATAGAGGAGATAAGGAGCGTGGTGCGTTCACTGGCCCCGGGATGAACAGCAGACGCAGAGACGTGGAGGCAGAGTTAATCAGATTAGGCCACACCAAACAGTTGTTGGTTTTGAAGTGTCTGGCAAAGGCCCAGAGCGTAATCAGGTTTTAATTATTCAGCTTTTGTGAATGTAAAAACAGCATAATGGGACACCACGATTACCCAGTCCGCTTAAGCTCCTTGACGTTTTTACAATTAGATTTCATTTGGATGAAACAATATTTCATTTGACTTTTTCAATGCGTGTGTGTGCTCAAGGTTAAATTTGACAACCAAAGGTATTTTATTTCTTTTTATTAAAGAGGGGGTATTTTACTTCTATGGGGTATTAACTGCTATAAAGAACATATTTAGATCATCGTGTTACCTTTTATTGTTTGGAAAATGCTTTTATTGTTTGGAAAATGCTTTATTCACTTCACAATCACCGTGCATCCCACTAATGAAACTACTGCACATCACATCAGGTTTGTTAAGTTGTAGTGCATTGTTTTGCATCACGCTTGTGTATATTTATGGAGAATTGTCGTGTGGGAGCATGGATGGCGACAGAATTTGGACAGAATAAGGAGGGTTTGAATAGGGCCCAGGAGAGATCGCTAAAATATTCAAACATCCATGAATGAGATATAAAACCTCTTCAGGCATGTTTCTGACAAGGGAACAGCGTTATAACATGTTTCGATGTCTCAAAATACCTCAAAAAACATGCAGTTACTGTGAGTAGGGTCTCCTCTCCACAGATCTGACCTGTAACTGGACCACCTGTTTGTCTCCATGATGAAAGACAAGTTCAAGGGCATTCCAGGCAAAGCATGAATATCTCCATGGAGACAAGCAGGTGGCTCCATGGAGATGTTGGAGATATCCACTTTGCATTCACACTTTGGTTCTGATGAAGACTTGGTTTGGTCTTGTTCTAGCCTGGTTTAGTCTCTCTAGTCCATGTTTCACTCCAGATTTAGTCCTAATATTTATTCAAATGTAAAGACAGCTTAGTTTCATTGGAAGCTTGGACCTATCTCCGCTCATCCCTTCTTTTACATTGACAAAACTGGTGACAAAATGTGTTAGTCAACTCCACAAAATTACCGCTGGCTGACTGAATGAACAATGCATGAAATTGTAAAGTCATTTGGAGTGTCGGTAAAAGCGCTGTGTAAGACTTATGCCGTTTCAGTTTCCCCTCTCTATTCCACAAACCTGAGAAGAAAGTGATAAAACTGTCACCGGAATGTTGTAAACTGCTGAAACCCGCTCGCTGCCTCTCTGTTGGTCTCTGCATTTTAAGAGTCTAAGTATTACTGAGCGAAACATGAGGCGTTTTAAAGCTGCGGTGATGGGGCGTCACATCAATCTGTGTGCCCAGTGACTGATGTGGCCACTCAGCAAGTCTGTATAGAACACAACAGGGGCTGAGTGGACAGAACAGTGCGGCCTCGGTCCAGTCGGATTTTCTTTGTGAAGGAAATAGGAGTACGAACGAAGAAGGAAAGATTTTGAGAACATTTGAGTTGTATATACGATTGGGGATGGGAATTGATACTTTGCAGCTGATCAAATCAATCAAATCTATTTTATTTGTAGAGCACTTTTCACAGACACACACACAGACAACTCAAAGTGCTTTACACAGAATTCAAATCACGACCATTTGCAAAATATAAAAGTTCACATTGTTAGAAAAAAATATGAATTTACATCATTTACACGAAACTAACACAAAAGATAAGTTAAACCGTTAAAACATCCAAGTCGATTAAATATATAAATTCATGGATAGCGTTGCCATTAATTAAAACTTTCAGGTTCAATTCATGCTTTGCTTTGCCATGATTAACATTCCCCGCTGTGATGCTAACCGGAGGCTTTGCTCTGTCTGGAGCTTTGTTACTCAAATGGTAAATGGTCGCATTTTTATAGAGCGCTTTTCCACTTTCAAGGCTCTCAAAGCACCTCTCACCCATTCACACGCACATTCATACACCACTGTACGCAAACGCTGGGGGCGAGGTGGGTTAAGTGTCTTGCCCAAGGACACAACGGCAGCATTTATCTCCGCGAGCCGGAATCGCACCGCCAAAATGTGGGTCAGCGGATCTGACCGCCTCAACCTTCGGATCAGTGAACAAATGCAGTCTGAGCTTTCTTTTAACGCAATCTGAGCTGATTTTGTGCTGTTAAACAAATCCCTCTCAAATAACATTACAGTCACAAGCTAGTTAGCGTTAGCCAACAGTTTTTTCATTTCCTTTTCACTCCCTTTTTTGCTGAAAATCAAACCCCTAAACAGGACCGTGAACACTGGTATTGATCACAGGCTCCTGAAAACGTGTTGTTTAAATCTGTTTTGTAATTTTCCTTGAGCTTTCAGACTTTCTAAAAAACTTATCAGGCCGTGTTTGCTAATGTGTACGTTGTGTCACCGTGGAAACTGCTGAACATTGTGCCATAAAACCCGTAACCCTAACCCCAGCATGATGTCACTGCAAAGGATCAATATATGAAATGAAAGCTAAGATAAAATGAAAGCTAAGATAAAATATTTGCAGAAATATTAACTTAAGAGATATTGTTAAAATGCAGGCTAACTGCTGAACTTTTTGATTCTGCTGAGGTCTGCAATATTTTTCAGTCCTCTCTGCTACTTTTTTTCTTTGTTCATGCCCTTAAGAACTCTGGGAGATCAGACCAGTGCTCAGACTCCCACGTCTTTATATAGTATAGAAAAAAAATGACGTTTTGGCTGGCCAGGCGACTATAAGCGGCATCAAATTCTACACCGAAATGGTTCAAACCGTTAGCGCTAAAGTCGGTGCTTAGGTTTTGACAAATTATAGAATCCATTAAGTAAACAATTTCTGTGTTTTTCAACCTGACAAATGAGGCTTTTAGGCCAAATTTATTTCGGTCAATTTGTTTAATTTTCAAACCAAATCAACTTAAATATCAGTTATGCATGATGGATTTCCTACGCTGTAAATGTGAGTCAGTGTTTGAAATGGTCTCATCGTCCTCCACCATTAGCTTCACTCTGATACAGACTCTATTGAACCTTGTTAGCTTCCAGCGCGCTCTTATCTGTGCGCTTCATTGCGTGTTTGATAGTTCCCTGGTCCCTGCTGTGAGGAGACATCTGCCTCCTCTCTCCTCCTCACTCCTCCTCCTCCTGCTCTTCACTCCCCACACCTGCTCAGATCATCTACACAGGACACGCCAGTGTACAGTGAAGATCTGCTCTCTTATGGAAGTAACATCACAGCTGGCTACTTCTGTCTGATAACTTGTCTGAAGCTTTGTCCCTGTGGTTTTAATGTGTTTACATCTATAAGGGTTATTTTCTACACCAAAGCAGCAAGGCTGTCAAAGTTAGTGCAAGTATATGCTTCCAGCTCTTATGTAAAAGAATATATAAAATGGAATAAGGGCTGTATATATGTGAACAGACATTGAACCTTTTACACACTATGTTTGGGAGTTAACCTGGTCAGCAAAATGAATTCTCACGATATTTGTGAGTTCAAAACTGTGACTGGGCCCAGACCACTATCAGAGACTGGACCAATCACATAGCAGCATTGTGATTTGACTGGAAGCCAAAGGTGAAGTGCCCAAATGAACCAAAACAAACATGGTCACACTGACAGATGTTCTTCTGCCTATTTTATCTGAAATCTGGACTTTTTGTTTTTAAAAACATGCAGAGGGGAGCAGATGTCTGTGCTTTTCTCTCGGATGAATTTACAAAATGTTGATTCTCGGCCTGTTCCGCTGTTGTGATGCTTTCACCAATCAGCTGCAAATATTTGTCATGACGTTCCGCCTTTACCTGACTACTTTCAGTGAGAGCCGTTCTAGACTGATGTGTAGAACTCAATTCAGAGTGCTACACAGACAGATGACATTAGAGTAATGTTTGCATAACAAACTTCCTCCTTGTAAAACCTTTGGATGGAAAACCATCAGATGGCACAAGGATTCCCTTGGTCGGAATAACCAAATGCACAGATTATCAACCTCGCTTTTGTCAGTCTGCCCCAGGGTAGCTGTGGCTACAATAGTATCTTACCAGCACTGATTATTCAGTAAATGAATAATGACTGTAGTGTAGCACTTTGAGAGGTTCAGAGAAGGTGAAAGGCAGAATGTTGTTATAAATTACCGTATGATTTTTCAGAACTTAGGAAAGACAGAGACAAAAATGCAGGATTATGCAAACATCTGTTAGAAAAATAAAATACAACTCCGGGTATATACCATGGTTAAAAAGTTAAAGTATGCTGAGTTCGTCTTAATCTAGACACTCTTAGACATTTGACCCCCTTGTTGCCCTGGCTGTGAGGCTGTGTCACCAGTTTGAGGCAGCGCAGATGGCGTTATGGGCCTGTCCAGACTGTACCATTACACGGAGTGTTTATTCTTGATAACAGACTGCAATTACACAGCCACAGGAAATGGGTCATGTGTGTTTTTTTCCTGATGTTTGAAGTGGCACACGCTCAGACAACCAGCGTGTTTCTGCCATTGTCATCAGAGAATGTTCACTACAAAGAGTGCAGACGGAGTGAAGGAGGAGAGTGGGCGCTGGCTGCTTCTATTTAAAGTGCACATGACGGGTTAGACTCATTTCACTAAAACATAGCATCATTCATTTAAGATTTCATTAAAAATCTCTCCTAGTTTTGTCTAGCTTTTAAATTTTGGTGAAGTTTATAATTTGACTTCCTGGTTGGACACGGGCAGCAGATATGACATATGCAGAGGTATTTATGTACTTTTCTTTTTCAACTTTTTTCCACAAACTGCTTCTTGACTGATGTAAAACCATGATAAATATTTACCACAAGTACTTTCCCACCAAACCATAATTAGAAAAAAATGTGAAAACCTGTCATATGTACTTTAAAGGAATGATCTGGTGGTATTCAGTAATAAACGTCTAAGACACTGCTACCTGAGTGTGTTCTGAGGTAGACTCAAGGCAATTTCTATTATATAGTGAAAATTCCAGGTGAGGGAGGCAGACAGCAGAATAAAAAACTGGCTTAAAGGTCAAAGCATGAAGCCAGCTGTCAAAAACATACCTGGAGTTGTTTTGTCTTTGTCAGTAATATTTATTCTCACTACATGAGAACTCAGAACAGTTCTCGCAAACACTTCGTGATATCATCTAGTGGTACTTTATGGTTCTAATGTCCATGGACCTTCACCAGTAGGGCTGTACGATTTGGGGAAAATATCAAATTGCGATAAGATTTGTAATTTGTTTTATTAATAGGATTCTGTTCAAAGTTTATATTTTAAACATGTCCAGAAGAAACGACAAAGACTGAGAAATGAGCTGCAAACTAATCCAAGAATCACATTTCAGAACATGTTTGTACAGATCTAAACTACAGGGTTAGCAGTTGTTTTTTTTGTTTTTTTTGCAGAATAAGACTGGAGGTTTTGTTGTTTGTGAAAGAAACTGTGGTACTTTGTGATTTGCTAATTGTGTCCATTCAAATTGTGTTTTTGAATTCGATTGCAATACCGTTGTAGCCACTAGGGCAGTAGTCCTTTTGACGTTTAACAGGTCAATGGCGTCTTGGTCGACCTAAATTTGCCTTCGTTAAGTTAGATTATAAGGAATTATATGCACAACAGATGAAAGATATTGAGTGGATTAGCTGAAGACTTTGGGAGTACTTCAGTCCTACAACTTTTTGTCCAGTTGACAGATTTGAATTTTTCTTTTACTATGGATCATACCTGGACGACTGAGGGATTACACAGGCAGTCGAAGACTTGGGAGTGAATCCCGCCTATTCCATATAAATTCACTTTATCCTAGTATCCTTTTATCCTTTTCTATATAAATAGTTGTTTTGCATGAACTCGTAGTATGCTGAGTGCAGTTACATGGTCAGATCATAGAGATAATGAACTGTTTGAGAGCTTTTACCGCGCTCCCTTTTTAGTCGACCAAGAATTTCTTTAGTGAATGACATCCCTAGTAGCCACAGCTGCCATAAGGTAGACTGACAGAAGTGAGGCACAGCCAATCACTCACTCACACTCCAAATTAGATAAGATGAGTTAGGGGTCTTGCCTAAGGACGCAACTTCAGTATGGACAATGTTTGGGTTGTTGCAAAAGTGCTTGTGCTGTAGGGCTGCAGTCAACTAAAGACATGTCCTGCCGATTGATTAGTCGACTAAAAAGAGGACGTGGCAAAAGCTCTCAAAATTAGTACGTATCTCTATGTATATGACCCAGACTGTGCACACAAGACTACACCAATACGGGGATTCATGCAAGAACAACTATTCATGCAGAAAAAGCACTAGGAAACTTGCGAATCATTACTTTAATCTGCCTTTTTTTACGTACAAATACTCAAAAATACCGAATCTTCAGCTAACTCACTCACTCACTTTTGCAGTTGCCCCGTATAAATCCTTATAATTTCGACAAAGACTCCATCGACTGAACGGCTAAAGTACTACAGCCCTAAAGCACTGAGTCACTGCCGCCCCAAAGCGCACATTTACTCTCCCTCTCCTGTCCTCTTAAACAGGGACGGTGCTGACCGCTGCTGTAACGGCTCCATTTAAAATCATTACACTAATATTTATATAGTCCAAAGCGTATAGTCTTCAGTTTACCATCCCTGTTCCCGAGCCAGTGAATAATATGCAAAGTTGTGCCTAAAAGCCTGAGCACACACCGACTTCTCCATTACAGAGTAGAACAAAGACTAGCGCCACTCACGACTTAAGTGTACCATTTTGTTTTGTAGCATTAGCATAAATCCAGACTTCCATTTGCATTTCTGTACACAGCTTTTTCCATATGTTAGCTAGCTCGTAATGCGCCGCTCTCACTCCCACTCCACTCCCCCTCTGCTAACGTGAATTTTGCTTTGACATTTGCCTTCCGCGCTGTAGCTAGCCACTCCAGATAAGAGCGGAGAGCTTGTTCGGTTGGTTCGGCTGTGCGCGCACGAGCCGAGACTCTTGTAAAGTGAAGCCGGCCTGTGATCCCGAGCTATTTCGTGATCGGCTAAAGATGACTCACTTTTGGTAATGGAAGTAGCACTGCTTGTATGCGTACAGCTGTGAGTCGGTATGTTTCACACTGCTAGCAAATCAGTTTTATTCATGCTAGTCCTAAAAAAGTGTTGTGTAAGTATTGAACTATTGTTTGTGATAATCTTTCTATCTAATTTTACTTTTTGGTTAGTCCATGCTGTTTCAAGGTTAAAGGTGCACTGTGTAACTTTTCTGGTGAAGGCTTGTCTCCATGGAGATGTTATTGCTTTGCCAAGAATGTTGGATTTTTGCTTGATCATTGTTGAATATTGTAAATTAGGGCTGCAAGATTAATCGCAGTCAAATTGAAATTGCAATTTGAACAGACGCAACTGGCAAAGTATCATAATTTCCTTCACAAACAACAAAATATCCTGTCTTATTCTGCATAAAACTGCTAACTTTGTGGTTTAGACTTGCACATGTTGAAATACATGGGATTCTTGTAATGGTTTGTCAGTTCATATTTCAGTCTTTTTGTGAATTCTTCTGGATATGTTTAAAATGTGAACTTTGAACAGACTTCTATTGTTAGAACACAGAACATGGTAATCGTGGGGCTTGTCAGAAGAAATGCAGTTACTCATTTTTTCCCAAATCTTTCAGCCCTCGCTTTTTTGTTTACAGATTGATAGTCAGGTCATGGCCTCTGTTGCGTCTCAAGTCCGGTCAAATGTGATCGTGCAATCAGATCTGTTTTTTTCAATGACACATGTGAAACAAAAGAGCTCATTGTTCACCTCTGATTTACAAATAAAATCAAATTTATCTCAGTTTAATGCTTCGCCCATTGATTCTGCAGAAATCCGACATTTTTTTTCAGCCCGGTGATATTTTTTTTCTTTTTTTTTTCAATATTGGCGGACCACGCGTGTCCTCGATCGGCTAGTCCACCTGTCAATCACAGACTCACGTCGTAAAGTATTGAAGAAGTGTGTGTTCTGGATCCCAGGCAAAGTTCAGCCCTGTTGTAAATGTACAGTTTTTGTTAAATGTCGAAATAAACGTAACTAAAAATGTTAGTGTTAAACTTGTCTATCATCATAGACTCAAGCAGGTCACTCCCCAAGGTCAACGTACAGGTCAGATCTGTGGAAAGGAGACCTCGCCCTCAGTAAGAATGCACGTTTTTCAAGGTATCTTCGAGCAATAAAAACACCAAAAATTGAATACATGATAGATAGGTTTAATGTTTTACTTGGGAATAATTCAGACAAAGCAATAACATCTCCATAGAGACAAGCTGGTGGCGACCCCCTCACCACAAAGGTTACAAATTTCACCTTTTATTGCAACTGAATAAAAAAGGCCAATTAGCAAATCGCGAAGCATAATTACCTTAGATAACATAATATCCTCTGAAAAGACCGGCTTTTGAAAACTTTCTGTTGTTGCACTGCTATTAACTGTCAATCCTGTGTGACTTTGTGAATTGCATCCTGCCGTTGTTGTCGTAATTTTTCCCCCAAATCTAATCCCTATCATTATCTGTCATTACCTGCAGAAGAATTGCAATGAGATATTTTCGTTCAGCCTCAGTATTTTTCAAAATTGATAAAAATACAATCTCCAAAGCGCATCAAAGCACTATCAGACCTAATTGTAGTGCTCATTTTAGTGTCATTCAACTGCCTTTTTGAAAAACAAGCTTTTCGCTAAAGCTAAATTTCTTAACGTAGGCCATAATGCAGGTGGCGTGGGCTATAGAAGTCCCTACAATTTGGGGAAAAAAATATGTAATTTGCGATTTTTCTGACGAGCTTTGCGTTTGGATTCGAGATTCGTGTTTTAACAAGAGGAAGTTCACATTTTAAACGCATCCAGAACATGTTTGTACAGATCCAAACTACAGGGTTAGCAGTTTTTTATGCAGAATTAGACAGGATATTTTGTTTGTGGAAGAAATTATGATACTTCAAAAACTGCAGCCTTTTCCGATTTGTATCTAGTTTCAAGACTAGTTTTAGTATCGATTAGTATTAGATTTTCGATACTTTCGACAACCCTACTCTCAGGATCACAGATGGAGCTGGAGCAGACATTTTACCTCTGCTAAACTCTATAGAATTAGATGTTGCTTTAATTAAAACATGTGGAGTACCTGTAGTGCAGTGACAGGTTCATTTTTAGAGGAGCTGGACTTAAGAATAAAAAAAAAACAAACTACTTTAGCTTGCAGAATGACAAAAGCTAATGAACATGAGGCTTCTTACAGGTCCAGAACACTGTCAAGTGTAGTTGTCACCAAATAAAGTCCTCAAACTTTCAATTAGCCGGCACCAGTCACAACTCCTGTCTATTCCGGGACTCAAACTAGGCCACACTTGAATTACTGTCATAGTTTGAATGGTGGTGAACTGGCAAAGCTGCAATTATTTAGGTAATATACTATATCTGTACATCTACAGTGTACACAGTTGACCTATTTCTGTGTAAAAACTGTGAACCTTATAGTTTAGACCTCGACAAAATTCGTCTTGTATTAGTTTAGCGTTTGAATATTTAAGTCTTTTCTCAAACGCTAATGCTTCTGGACCTGTTTAAAAATGTGTGCCTTTTTTACGACGTTAATGAATGGACAAAAGAATATAAACAGTGCCCTCTGCCGGCAACAGTGGGGAGTGAAAACGTTTAAATGTGGCTAAAAACAGTAGCGCCAAGTGTATGTTGTTAGTAAGGACGGCATTGCGTCATGAACGTGCTTCTGGCTCCATCGAGTCTGGCTCCAATTCACTTTACATTGGAAAATTGTCACCCCTCTCTCTGTAAATGCTGCAGTGAACCTCGTCATTTTGGTCTTAAAATGTTCGTATTAATCCGCTCTACATGATATTTTTATTTCGCTACTGTGTCTGCAACATTAATAACAGACAAATCAGGCGCATTCTTTCCCTGAGGTCGCTCCCGCCAGCTTTAGCAACAGGTTTGACAGCGTTGCTAAGTGTGGAAGGGGCATTACCTCCAACTGCTTCGCTCCAGATTGGCTCTTTGGTTGCTATGATACTCGCGGTCGGAATTCCAAATATGGAACTTGGCTCCAGATTCACCAGTACATCAACTTATAGGCACATAGTTTTAATGTTAGGTATCCCATCCAAATCTGTACTTGTTGTTTTTGGGAGCCTGTTTGGGTCAGATAGGTCATAGAGATAATAAATACTTTTAGAGCTCAGACTTGCCCCCTTTTAGCCAATTAATCGATACACATGATACAGCTATAGTCGACCAAGAATTTGAGTACAGCTCTGTCATTTGTATATGAGTTGAACCATGACTTAAAGGGCCATTATTGCGCTATTTTCTGATCTATGTTATAATGTTGTTTCCTCGTCAAAAACATAACTGGCGTTTTGTTTTGATCCTTTCGCACATGTTTCACACCTTGTGATGTCATGTGGTAATACAGGAAGTGCTCCACGTGACATCACTCCACTCTTTTTACCTCCATACACCTTCACTAGAATCATTTGGATAATTTCAGCCCTGGAATTTCTAATCTCCACAGATGGACAAAAGGTAAAAGGTAGCTGTTAACTTGAAAACTACCACTTCATGACGTCGCAAAGTGGAACAGAGCATTTTGAGCTTTGGAGATGTGAACAGACTAATAATTAAAAGACTAAAACATGTATGAATGAAACAAAACGCAACTCCAGGTATGTTTTTGATGAGGTAACAACATTCTAACATGTCTTAACGCTCACGAGAGTCAATTTTGCGTAACGTAGGACCTTTAGCCAAGAACTTAACCAAACAAAACAAAAATAACTTGTATTTCACCTGCTTTACTTTGCACTCTTCTCTGCCTCCCTCTGCATACATGAATGCCAAGCTGAAGTAACAAAACAGTGAAGCAGTGAAATCCCGTTGGACTTGTAAAACCTTTCTGGCACATTGTGGCTAACACGTACGGTACACTCTGCGCACTGGAGAAATCTGCCGTGCACAGACCCGTTAGCCAGCAGCCACACTCACACGGCTAACGACACGTAGCCCAGGACCCGCTACCTTATGTTCAGGCAATAATCCTATCCCCAACCGCACGCTATTGGCAAGTACCGCTGCAGCTGAATATTTACGTGTAGTCGGGAATTATTAAAGGTGCACCATGGAACTTTTCTGACTTCTGCTTGTTTTCATGGAGATGTTATTGTTTTGCCTGGAATGTTCCACAGTTTGGTGTTAAATATTGCTACCTTGCGTGATTTTTGAGTTATATTTTGCTATTTAAATGCCTCTGAGCTGGCTCGGTTTTCCATAGATCTGACGTGTAACGTGGCCTGGTGGCTTGATTGAAGTTTAATGCCTTAAAGTGGGAAAAAAAATTATGGAAACAAGGGGACGCCATCAGGCCAAGTTACAGGTCAGATCTGTAGAGAGGCGAGCCCACTCACTGTAAGGTATTGTATTTAAAGCAGATAAGACACAGATGTCAGGATTCTCACTACTTTGAATACTGCTGAAAATACCGCTGCGAATACTACTGCAGATACTAGTGCAAGTACTACTGCGAATACTACTGCAGATACTAGTGCAAGTACTACTGCGAATACTACTGCGAATACTACTGCAGATACTAGGGCAAATACTACTGCGAATACTACTGCAGATACTAGGGCAAATACTACTGTGAATACTGCTGCAAATACCGCTGCGGATACTAGTGCGGATACTAGTGCAAATACTGCTCCAAATACCGCTGCGGATACTGTTGCGGATACTACTGCAGATACTAGTGTGAATACTATGGTGAATACTGCTGCAGATACTGTAACTTGGCCTGGTGGCGTAACTTGCTTGAAGTTCAAGGCCATGATGTGCAATCTCTGTGGAGACAAGAAGGGAACACCATCAGGCCATGTTACGACCCCACTCACTGTAAGGTATTTTTGACCAATTAAAGCAACTTTAACTGAATACATGCAAGACAGATGAGTTTAACGCTATACTGTGTACATTCCAGGCAAAGCAATAAAATCTCCATAGAGACAAGCGGGTGGCCGACCTCCCACCTGAATAGTTAATAGTGCACCTTTTAGAATTTTGCAGCCTTTGCATTTGCCATGTTTTATAATTTATAGGTCAGAAATACAACATAGATTGTTTTAGCCTCTGTTTATGGTATAATGCTGTTTCCTTTTTAACCTGCAGTTGAGTTTTGTTTCATTAAAGCATTTGATTACTTTATTATATTTAAGTCGTCTCCCTCTCCAGAGATCAAAACGCTCTGCTCCACTTCATGATGTCATCCAGTAACTTTCGTAAGACTCAATGCTACAATGCTAACAAAGCAGCTGCTGTTTTTAGCCTAATTTGCCAGCGTGACTCGTTCTTGCGCCCTCTGCATGTGTACTTGATTTTGATGAAATATAAAAATTGGCCCAGTGTAATGTTTGTCAGCGCTTCCATTTTACTTCATAACTATCGGATTACTGGTGCCCTCTAGTGGCATAAGTGGGTACTGAAGCATTTTTAAACGTCAAATTGGCAGCATGACAATTTTTCTCTTCTATAGTTCACCTTATAAAATAAAAATGAGATGGTAGATGAGGAGGAAAAGACATCCAAAGTCTGCTCGCTAGCTGCTGTCAGTACAACACTGTTCACGTTCTATTTCTTATGAGTCCATAAAATATCAAGTGTAACTAGATCATTAAACAACAAAGAGTGCTGCCGGTCTCTGCGGCTCTGACTTTGATGGCACAGTTTACCAAATCCCTGAACACATTTAGAGAGGACGAGAGGCAGATGCCAGGACTCTCACTGCTGCCAATGAGAATACTACTACAAATGCTACTATGAATTTTCCGGAGAATACAAGCCCCTATTCCCAGGTCAAATCAGGAGCTGTGAACAAGCTGCTAACTGCCATCACCACCTCTCTCTACCTCTCCCTTACTTTCTTTTTCTTTCTCTCTCATCCATCTCAGCCTCCTCTGTCCCCCTCTTTTCCCCTCTCTCCATTTTTGTCTCTTCTCTCATTCTCTCCATCCCTGCCTTTTTCTTTCTTTCTCCCTCTTTCC
>KN485244.1:18467-33545 GCA_000787095.1 Periophthalmodon schlosseri | reverse complement strand
GTTTCTTGATCTCTGCACTTGATCTTGATCCCTCTCTTTCTCCCTTTCTCTCTCCTCTTTCTGTCCTCTCTCTCCACGTCTGTGTTTCTTGATCTCTGCACTTGATCTTGGTCCCACTCCTCCATCTTTCACTCTCCCTCCCACTCTCTCTCCCTCTTTCTTTCTCCCCCCCCTCTCTCTCTCTGTTCCTCTCTCCCCTCCTTCTCCGTCTATTTCTCTCCTGTCTCTCCTGACGCTGTGACATTAAATAAAGCGTTCATCCGAGGGAATACAGTGTTGGCGAGGTCGTAGCGAGGTCGTAGCGAGGCCGTGGCTCTGATAGCGCGAGGATGCTAGGTGTCACGATAGCATATAGCGTTAGCATGTTTTAGCCTAGGCCTCTCCGCTGTAGCCCGTGGCGCAGCGACAAAGTGACAGCTCACGGACATATGCTCACAGTTAGTGTCGCTAATGACGCTAATGACGCTAACGCCGCTAATGTTGCTAATGGAGCTAATACGGCTAATGCTGCTAATGCCTCAGGACCAACAACAGAACAGTTATGGCAAAGAGCTGGCACAGACACTGGTATTGTCTCAGCTATTTTCTTAGTACAAGTCAGCAGATAGTGGTATTATGGAGAGGATTAATTAAGTTGTTAATTAAAAATGCATTCAGCTTGTCTGTGATGACATTAAAGCTCCCAAATGGTCTCTTGAATTCTTATATATTGAAGCCAGCGCTGAAAGTTGAGCGCGTATATACCCACCTCTCTCTCGCTTTACGCCATACAGAGCTCATCACGGCCCCGTCTCTCAAACTGATCGTGAAAAGCAGAAATTCTCAAGTTGTGAATGACCGCCCTGCCCCCTCCCCACCCCAGCCTCACCCTCGTGTTTACTACCGCACATTTCACAGTGCGGAGTGTACCCAAGCGTGCCTGTATTCCCCGCGCTCTGTGGCCATAGCGGACGTCTGCACTCTTGTTTTTAGCGAGAGCTGGTGTGAAGGTCAGCCTTGTTATCAACAGCAGTTTAAGCTTGTTTGGGTTGTTTTCTGACAGCTCCTCGGCCCCGTCTCTGCTCCGTCTCTGCTGCTACTCTCACCACCCCCCCCCCACCACCACCACAACCTTCTTTCCGCTGGTCTCGCATACTTTTGGATGTGGACGATAGTTTTTCCGACAGCGTTCAGCTCTATCGGATGTTTTCTGAAGTGATGGCTGCATAACTTTATTGGAGAAGTGAGGTGTACGTTTTCAACTTTTTTTGTCTTTTCTATCCAGGGATTCAGAATGTGGAGAAAGCACGACCGTTACCATAGGGATTACCAAAAGAAAAGTCTTTTGAATTGGAAAAAGTCTTCAGTGTTGATAACTCAATACTCAATACCGATTTTGATATCACGACGATAATAAAAACACTTTTAGACAACAGAGTGTGATTTTCAACATCAAATCGTACTTTATTTTCTATTCCCATGTGGCCTTATATCTGTGTAATCCCTCAGTCGTCCAGTAGGTTCCATAGTGGTCCATGGGCGTGTACTAGTCTATGTGTCTTATATTGTTCTGATATAGCTCAACATCATTCTAAAACTATTCAGGAAAGGTTCATTTCTGTCCTGTGAATGCGACTTTTTTAGTATCGATCCTTGTTCAAATGAGTATTTAGTTTGAATATTAGTTTTAGTATTGATTAGTATCTGCTTTACTTTTGACAAGCCTATTGCATATAACAAGAATCTGTAACCCCACGAATACATAATATCCATTAAAGCCAACTACAAAACATACAAAACAGCCATTATCCCTGAATATTACTTAATAAATAGGCCTTTTAAAAATAGGTTATCATGGCCAACAGACAGATCTGTTAGCTCCAATAACAGCGTTCCTCCCTGGGCAGAGGGTGCAGCAGACAGCAGGGAGCCTCCGTCACTCCGCTCCTCTCTGCTTCTACTTTTAGCAGGAGGAAACTGGGCGGTGCAGTGGGGAGTGGAAAATAAACGCCCGGGTCGGTGTCGCCTACGCTGGGGTCGGCTTCCTGTCGAGTGGGGGGTCTGCTGGGATGGAAGATGTAGCGTTTCATAGTACCCAGAGGACTGTGCACTACGGCTAATGTGAAGGATCATTTGAAAGTGTGCTGTTTGAAGTACAGTAGTATGGTATGCACAGAAGGAGAGTATGTAGATGTATAGCGCGCATGAATAAAACATAACTCCAGATATCATAGCCTCCTTGCATAATTGCCCAAGTCATTTTTCAAGATTTCTGGAAACATAGAAACATAAGTCATTTTTTTTTTTTTTTTTTCTGGCTCTTAAAATTGTTCTGATTGGCTTAGGGCAGAGCCAATGACACATACAGAAGCCACAAGGTTTGGGGAGTAGTGTTGGCATGATACTAAAACTTCAAACTCTTTCATTTCATTACTAAGGAATAGACTCGATACTCAATACTGATTCCAATATTACGATGATAATAAAAGCACTCTTTATTTAGGCAATAGAATGTCATTTTCAGCATTAAATCGTAGCGCTTTCCATTACCATGTGGCCTTATATCTGTGTAATCCCTCAGTCGTCCAGTAGGTTCCATAGTGGTCCATGGGCGTGTACTAGTCTATGTGTCTTATACTTGTTCTGATACAGCTCAAGATCATTCTAAAGCTATTCAGGTTCAAGGTTAATTTCTGTGACGTATACTGGGTATCAGTACTTATTCAAATGAGTATCTAGTTTTGATACTAGTTTTAGTTTCGATTAGTTTAGATTATAGTTTTATAGTTTTGATTCTTTTGACAATCCTACTGGGGAGTAGAATGAGTTATGCTATGACACTGTCAATATATTTTTGTTTAGAGTTTATTGTCAATTTTGCTTAACGCCTTCCTTTGTCTGCCTCATGTCTGTTATCTAACCCTTCGCTTTTTAGCAACAGGCAAGAAGAAAAACAACCCAAATATTCCGAAACAAAGTAATCACTGGAGTGTCTGAAATAGATTGTGAACGCCGTTGCTCTTTTTTGTGTAAACATCCAATTTGACCTTTTTGGGCGTTTTGGGTTGGCACACTTGATACTTCACACAGCGACAAACAAAATAAATGAATCCGCTTCGTTCCACGGTTTCTTTTTGCTCTGGGAAATGGCGCAGTTTTGTTATACCTCCGAGAACATCCGATACAAAAGCGACAACTACCCCGAGAGGCCAGGACGAGGACATGTGACCGAGCCAGTAAAGAAAATGGCAGAATTTGCATGGAAGACCAAAGAGGAATTAGCATACAGTGTCCGAGCAAGCAGATGTTAGCCTTGTGCATGCTAAGCTAACATATGTAGCTACAGGCAACGAAGCTATCAAAGGAGCTTGGTGCTGAAGGGATCAAGCAAGGACACGCATTTGATGAAGATGGCAGCGTTTTCAAACACTAAGTGATCATTAATATTTGATGCAACATTCAATTAGCAAGAGTGCACCAAATGAGGGCAGCTTTTTAGCCCAAGAATGTCTGAAGTTGGATCCTTTAGAGCTGCAACTAATCGGTTAGTTGTTTAGATCGTGAAAGGCCTGTGACTATGAGATTTTTTATACATTTGCCCTAGATGAAGCTAAAGAGACGTCGCTAGAGAAATTCTTCGTAGTATATTTGCATAGATTGTTCCACAGTGAGGCATTAAACATATCTATCTTGCCATCTTATCAAGTGCAACAGTATCTCAGTGGGCGA
Source organism: Periophthalmodon schlosseri (assembly GCA_000787095.1). Lineage (NCBI taxonomy): Eukaryota > Metazoa > Chordata > Actinopteri > Gobiiformes > Gobiidae > Periophthalmodon > Periophthalmodon schlosseri. The sequence continues at coordinate 29,837 of KN485244.1, read as the reverse complement.
CAGTAGGTCAGTTGGTAGATCGTTGTCCACTGATCTGAAGGTTGGCGGTGTGAATCCCGCTCTCTACATAAACATCATGGGTAGACCGGTCAGATTCACTGACCCACAGGCTGGCGGTGCGATTCCAGCTCCCACAGATGAATGCTGTCGTTGTGTCCTTGGGCAAGACACTTAACTCACCTCGCCCCCAGTGTCTGTGTACACTGGTGTGTGAATGGGTGAGTGGTTCCTTGATGTAAAGAGCTTTGAGAGCCTTGAAGGTGGAAAAGCGCTATATAAAAATGTGACTATTTACTATTTATCAATTAGAGATGTTTTTCATGGTCCCGTATTGTCTGAAAATAGATATGTTAAAGCCATCAATGCCATGCTGTGGAACATTCCAAGCAAAGCAATAATACCTCCATGGAGACAAACTGCACCCAGCAAAGTTACAGTTATCAGAGATGTTATTCATGCTCAAATTTTAAAACTGACCCCATGTTGTCTCCATGCTGATAGATAGAAGTTAATGCCATATTGTGGAACGTTCCAAGCAAAGCAATAATACCTCCATGGAGACAAACTGCACCCAGCAAAGTTACAGTTATCAGAGATGTTATTCATGCTCAAATTTTAAAACTGACCCCATGTTGTCTCCATGCTGATAGATAGAAGTTAATGCCATATTGTGGAACGTTCCAAGCAAAGCAATAACATCTCCATGGAGACAAGCAACAGCCAGCAAAGTTACATCGTCCAACTTCATTTAAAGTATCCGTAGACAATAGGAGAGTCTATTGTTTGCGATAGAAATATAATGGTTCAATAAAAAAAACCAAAAAAAAAACCACACACACAAAAAACTGTAATGTTCCACAGTAAGGCATTAAACACATCTGTCCTGCCATCTTATCAGTTATCAGAGATGTTATTCATGCTCAAATTTTAAAACTGACCCCGTATTGTCTCCATGCTGATAGATAGAAGTTAGTGCCATTAATGCCTTGTTGTGGAACGTTCCAAGCAAAGCAATAACATCTCCATGGAGACAAGCAACAGCCAGTAAAGTTTCGTCGTCCAACTTCATTTAAAATATCCATAGACAATAGGAGAGTAAATTGTTTGCGACGGAAATGCACTGGTTCTCTCCAAAAAAAACAGTCTCATTCATTTCAGTGAGTTATGTTCGCCAACAGGGAAATGGAGAGGCATTTGGCTCAGAGAAGGATGAAAAAGTGAACAAATTGCGTGGAGGCTGTGGGGCGTTCAGGGGCAGAGTGGTGAAGAGATAAACTGGAACATGCAGAGTCCAGGAGGAGTTCACTCAGATGGAGATTTAAAGGGCTTCATTATCTGGCAACTCTGTGTTTGGCTAACCTCCTCCGTACACTCCTATTTAGTGCATTCCTCCATGTTTTTAAAGATGCACTGTGTAAATTCGCTGGTGAAGGGTGAGTCAACACTTGTCTCCGTGGAGATGTTATTTCTTGCCTGGAGTGTTCTGGCGTATGGCGTTAATCTCTGTTGTCTCCACGGACACAAACCAGCAGACCAAGTTACAGGTCAGATCCGTGGTGAGGTGATCCCATTCTCGGCAAGATTGCAATTTTCAAGGTTTTTGATGGAGATCGACTGATATGGGTTTGTAAACGGTCGATGGCGATACCGATTGTTTAGAATCCAGAGAAACCTATGGCCGATAAGCTCTGCCGATATTTTTGGGCCGACAGTCAGGGCCGATTGACTTCTGCTGTAGAATTAAAGCCAATAGCCAATATACTAAAAAGAGCAAATTTAAATATGTCAAAATTTTTTCCCATAAAAAATGCTTTTTATTAAATCAGTAACAGATGGATACGTTTAATGCCATACTTGGGGACATTTCAGGAATAAGCAGATGTTGACGATGTTGAATTCCACCAAGTCCATGTCGCCTCAGTACATGTGAAGCAACAGACTTCCAGATGTTAGCCATTTCGGTCCTGTCTCTTTAAAATGATTAGCACGCTGTTCAAACGTTTATATTCATGCTACATTCATAATCGAAGCCCGACCCACATTCGAAATGAGAAGTCACAGCTTGATAGAAATCATTTAGTCTTTTTGAGGAAAACATCAAATCAAGTTTTAATTGGTACAAATCCATTCATCTTCTAAATCGTCTCAAATTTCTTCATCTCTTAATTAATATCGCGTCGTTCTCCCGGAGGATGTAAGCCACATTTGCACCAGTGTGTTAGTCAGATCAAGCATCAGTCGTGCAGAATTACAGCAGGGGGAGTGAGGCTCTTGATATGAAAGACTTGGCAGGTGATTGGTTGGGAGACGAAGATGGTAGGCGTTGATTGGCTGTCAGCAAAAAATAGGGGGAAAGCTGTAAGAGGTTGCTGAAGGTATTGTGATAATTTAATGTACCACAATGCTAGTCCTATGTAGTAGTCCAATTTTGTTAAAACCAAGATGCCATTTGCTAATCTCCATGGTGATCGTATTGCTTTTCCAGGAATCAGACTATAGCTTTAAACTTTGGTATTGTTCTTTTTTTTCAAAGCATTTTTAGCTATAAAACACTGGTTATTGAATAAATAGGCTGGTCTTTACTTTGCTTAATTCTCCATTGATCTGACCTGTAAGTTAGCCTGGTGGTGCCTCTTGCTTATCTAAATAGAAATAGAAGTTTAGTGCCATAAGGTAAAAGCAAAAGCTAACATCACCATGGAGACAACCAGGAATGTTACACAGTCCGTCTCTGTGGGAAAATGATTAAATCTGGACTAGAAAATTTGAATTGTCACACAATATTGTCAGTTTAGGCTCAAGGGGGTGTATAGTATTTACACCGTATCTCGTTATAATAGCAGTGTGCTTTCTTCTGATCTGTCTCTATACATCACTGATACAGACACTCCCCTTATATCCCTGTGGAGAATGTATGGACCACCGCTGTAACGCTCCACACTTGAGCAATGTTATCCTGTATCTGTGCCAGCTCCCCCCAGGACTCTGATAACACACTGCAGACAATAGGGACTGAGAGACGCTCCAAGAAACTGCTTTAATTATCTCTCTTCTGTGTAATCTGTTAGAGGTGTGCAGTGTTGACATAATAAGCTTACATTTATCCAACAGCAATAGCATTTATTAGTTTTCAGTATGGACGTTATCAGGGTCCAATGGAAGTCCCCCGAGCTGCGTTACATCAGCCTTATCTTCTGTTATCATATCTTATGTTATGAAAAAAAACAGAAGGCCGAGTTGTCCTACTAAAAAAAAAATCTTATCGCTAAAATTACATTTCATCGTGTGAGATTTGAATGTCATTGAAAATCATAGTCACCAATCTGCATTTGATCCATCTATTTCAAATTAGGACAAACTGTCAGGAGCAGTTGTTGGCTGTTGTGTCCGGGAAACCTTCTTCTCCAGATGTTGATCCAGTATCTAGTAGGTCCACATGAGTTTGGAAAAAAAAAAAAAAAAAAGTAAAAAAGGATTGCGATTGTGATTCAATTTGCGATATATGTTTAGTTAAGTTAAGTGGAAGTAACCACTAAATGAACTTTTTTGCTACTAAAATGTGTATATGGTGTTTTCATTACAAATTCAAGTACTATGTGACATCACACAGGACTGCCCAGATTACAGTCAGGTGTTTCTGATTACAAACACCTTTCTGAAGGGACGGAGTTTGAAGTGTGGATACTTATTAGACCAATCATAATATTCTTATATTCCCAGACTCTGCCCCTCCTCCCTCCTCACTCTTTTCTTTAGTCCTCCAGGTACTGTTCAAGTTAGCTGCTCTATTTGAAATGTGCTTGTGGGCGGAGTTTAGATGTTTAGTCCCACTTTGAAGTATCTTATGTATTTTATGTTGCAAGATTTTTTAATAAAGAAAAATTATATTGAGAAAATATATTGTTTTTTGCACATTCCATTAGGTAAATTGCAACTTTTGTGATTTTATAATTGAGCAAAATCATAGTGCATTTTTGATTTGATAGGTGATATATTGCGCAAATACCTAGCTGAACCCTTCTCCAGTTGGAGAGCCAAGATCTTGTCCATGAGTACCTAGAGATGTAGATTAGATTAGATTAGATTATGTTGTGTGATAAGGCTAACCACTCTGCCAACACGCTACCAATTATCTAGGTGTACACTAGACCATCAGAGCTCTCAATGTTTCCAAACTTCCCACATCGGCTTTATATCCCTTATCCATCAAAATCCTTTCTACCAACACCCGTAAAATTTTTGACAACTCATGCTTCATATCGCCACGGGCAACGATCTTGTTTTCCTGAAATACAACTTCCCCTCTGGTTAAACGCTTGCTCAGATTTTGGCTGGTCTCCACGCGTCTCCACTGGAATCGTTTGTCATTTCTTCCTTTGTGGGCACATTACGCCGCAGCTCTATTGTCTGGAGCTGTCAGGGAGCCGCTCATCCTTCCGGGCTTATCGGGTCCCAGGGCTGGTGCGTAGATTAGAGGGAGAAGGTTCGACTGTCAGCATTACTCATATCTATAGTTCATATTTGTCAACTTCTTCAAATGCGTAAGAGCAATAAGAGTCCTGCTATGTGCTGTTACATCTGCTCAGTAGGGATGTTGGTAATATGGAATCATTACCTGTGGAGTAGTAGATGGAATTGTTGGTTCTAAGAGTAGTTGCAAATTGCTTTTTAAAATTAGGTCCAAAATCAATCCGCCTTTAGTTTGGGCTGGGCAATGTGGTGATAAAAATCAAATGGTTATCTCATTCCTGTGATGATATGCAATTTGGTCAAATTGTCATACCGTGATTGACTCATTTCCATGGCCAAACCTCCTTGTTAAAGCCTGATCTCATCAGATCTTAGAAGCTAAGCAAGGCCAGGCCTGGTTAGTACTTGAGTGGGAGATCACTGGCAATTCCAGGTGCCACAGTGTGGCGCCCGAGGCAGAAACTGCTGTTGTGTCCCTAGGCAACACACTTAACCGCGTTGCCTAGAAAGTGGTGTGTGTGTGAGCGTTGGTGTTGGTTGGAGGGGCCAATGGCCGATTCTATCCCAGGGCAGCTGTGGCTACAATAGTAACTTACCACCACCGAGTGTGGAGTGAATGAATATTGCATGGAATTGTAAAGCGACTTTGAGTGTTTGGAAAAGCGCTATATAAGACTAATGCATTAGTATTAGTATTATTTTCTCTTGAATGCAGCTCCATGCTCAAACAAAGACACTTTTTCCCATGCATACCTCCTATTGGTCTGCCTCAGCAAACAATTTGACAAATTGCAATGACGGATGAAGCATATGACTTTAGGGCAATATATGTTCCATAGTGGCCCTTTAATATATGAATCGTGATAAAATTGGAATTGTGATCTGGCTTTAAGAAAATCGTGATATCATTTTCTTGGCATATTGCACCACCCTACCTGTGTTATAATAGCTCTTGGTCAGTAATTCAGAATTTAGTGAGCAAAAAAAATATTTTAAGAACATGCATGGCTTTTCTGTTCTGTGTACCTGTGTCCGGTGTTACCTCTGGTTTACCCCATGAAGTGGCTGAGCTGCTAGCACTCTCGCTTCACAGCAAGAAGGTTCCATGATCGACTCCCGGGTCGCCCAGGCATTTCTGTGCTGAGTTTGCATGTTCTCCCTGTGTCTGGGTGGGTTTGTTTGGACACTCCGGTTTCCCCCATCAACCCAACCCAAAACATGCACAGTAGGTCAAATCCTCCAGTTAAGTCCTGACCAAGCCTGGAGAACTGGATATGGGTCCCCATATTGCCCCAGCACCATTGAAGGATGGGTCAAACGTAGAGGACAAATTTTCCTACGGAGACAATGAAGCACAACTTAACCTCAAAAATGTGTGTAAGTGAGTGATGGAGTTTTATTTCCCCAACTGGTCTGATATAATATGTTGTGATTGTACTAAAATGGACAAACCACATCTTCAATTTATCTCAGTTTATGCAGGAATGACACAGATAAATGAGCGAGAGCCGATGGAACTTTATAATGTATTGATCAGAAAAACTTGGACGCTACACCCCGGCAGGTAGAGGAGTCTGCAGTGTGACATTATGATAGATTAGACTCCTGTTTAGATGGCTGAAGATGGAAAGGGTGAGGAAGCTGGTGGTTCTGCTGCTGCGGCGGGGAGGACTTTGTCAGTGTCGGAACAGAATAGAATTGTTGACTTTACAGGGCCCATATTACGCTATTTTCTGTTCTATGTTATAATGTTGTTTCCTTATCAGAAACATACCTGGAGCTGTGTTTTGTTTCATTCACACATGTTTAATACGAGTTCTTCTCTCAAACTGCTTCACCTTGTGATGTCATGTGGTAATACAGGAAGTGCTCCACTGTGTTTTTAAACTCCATACACCTTCACTAGAATCATTTGGATAATTTCAGACCTGGAATTGGCGATCTCTACAGAACAAAAGGTAAAATGTAGATGTGAACTAGAAAACTACCGCTTCATGACATCACAAGGTGGAACAGAGCATTTTGAGCGTTGGAGATGTAGACAGACTAATAATAAAGGGTTGCTCAAACATGTGTGAATGAAACAAAACACAACTTTCTACTAAACTGTGTATATAGGGTGCTTTAATCATATCGGTCCTAGTTCTTTTAGGCAATTTTAGCGCAAACTAGGTCAATTTGGAGCTTTCTGTTCAAAATCAGTAAAAAATTTTGTGTGCGTTGCCTCCAATTTCAAGTACTATGTGACATCAAGCATGACTGCCCTGATTACAGCCAGGTGTTTATGATTACAAACACCTGGCTGTGGGGGTGGGGTTTGAAGTGTGAATACATGTTAGACCAATCACACTGTCCCTTATACCTTATACCTCCTTCGGGTACTGCCCAAGTTAGCAACTCTATTTGAAATGTCTTTGTTGGAGGAGTTTAGGTGTTTAGTCACGCTTTAATCTTGTTTCATTTTATTTAAAAAAAAATCTCCTTCACTAGTCAACTAATCGAAAAAAAATCGTCTGCTAAAATTGACTGCAAAATTAACATTATCTACAGCCCTAGTCTTGAGAGGTGATTGGTTGAAAGTCCAAATTAGCAGGTTGTAATTGGCTGACAGTGACAGAACGAACTGGAAATGGGACAAACTATCTTCCTGGTTGAATTTCTTCTCTTGTATTTTTGAGAATCCATCTTGTACACTCTTGGCTCTGCTTTGTAACCCCCGCCCCACTCCACACATCTGCATTAGTTAGATTTATGCTCCTCTGTTCTCTTGGAGTGGTGAGCTATAGCCCCTCTTATCTCTGCTTTTACACAGCCATGAAAAACAGCCAACGCAACCGGGGGACGCTAGCCTTATGAAGTTAGCAACACAAACAGAAAACTCACTCACTTATTTACATTCCCATATTAAGACGAATGGCGTGCTAGCGTGCGTTTTTGTCCCGGCGATTTGGTAAAATGGTTAGCCAGATTTATTATGCCGATCTAGAGTAACCTTCCTCGTTAAGACTTAATGCCAGCTATTCATTACCGCCGGCCAAGATGCTAATGACGCGATTTATCAAACCCGGAATAGAGCTTGTCAGGCGGGTAGGGGGCGGCAAGATTGTACTGTAAGAACCAGGGCCGTGCATGTACCAGGGGCATGTACCAGGGGCACGTACCAGGGTTACGTACCAGGGCATGTACCAGGCTGTCGGGAGGACACCCGACACTGGTCAGTATGTCAGTTATACACACATGGAGACTAGTAATGTAGAGTTTGACCATTGCTACGTTTCTGATGGCATCACAACATTGTATAGGCAGAGGTGGGTTGTACTTTTCAGTTTTCAGAGTAGCAGCGTACTTTACTCCTACTTGTGTAATATTTCAGTAATCTAAGTAAAAGTTTTGATTCCTCTTCTCACTGTGAGTAAATCTACAAGTGACAAAAGCTTTATGTCGATAATATGAAATGATTTGAACATTTGTGTTTCTTGGACGCTCCTTCAAATATAATTTCGTTTGTCTCATTTTTGTGTCTATTCATTGAAAATACCAGATTTGGTCCTTCCAATTAAATTGACTTCAAATTATAAATCAGATGTTATGTCCCAACAATTACTTTTTAAGTTACTGTCACTTCAGTAACTTAAAAGTAACTTAAAATGTCTTTCTAGTAACAGTAATTTCTTGGATCACTACTTGGTACATCGTTTTGAAGTAACATTACTCTTACTTGAGTACAATTTTTGGCTACTCTGCCCATCTCTGTCTATAGGTCAATAATATTTAATACAGATGGGGGCAGCTAAAATTAATATTGTTAAAAGGCAGATTTTTGTTATAATACACTGAGTTCTTGGGTCTAGTCGCTAATAGAAATGATCAGGTTCAATATTTGTGAATTTACCTTTTAGATATTTCATGGCAAAGTACAATGTAATCAACAGGGAAACTTGTCTCTTGCCCCCCATCCGAGAATATGACGTCATCACATTCTAGATTCTGAAAAGCACCAGTTCACGGTAGAGACTGTACTGACCTGAACTTACACGGCTGGGCGATATGACCAAAAATACATATATATATATTTTACACATATTAATTGATTTAATAGTCCAGTTTCTTCCTCCATAGTCCGAACTCTGCTCCAGACCACATGCTTTTACTGACACAGGATCGGCTGTAGACCTCTCCGTTAAAAAGACCCAAGCTGATCTTTGACCATTAGAAGCGACTGAAGCCCAACGTCATTCCACGCCCCTATTGGAACTTAAATTTGACCACTCACTTGTCTCCATGATGTTATTGCTTTGCCTGGAATGTTCCACAGTATGGCATTAAACTTATCTACCTTCGTGGAGAAAAGCAGGAGATGCCACAAGACAAGTTACAGGTCAGATCTGTGGAGATTCAAACCTGCTCACAGTAAGAATGTTGGTTATTCCGGGTATTTTTAAACAATAAACATGACCCTAATTAAATACATGAATTAATAGCAATTAAAGCAATATGCAGTAAGCCAAGTTGAACGTATATTGTGTAACTTTTCAGGTGAAGGGTCTGCTGTTGCTGCTTTGCCTGAAATGTTCCACAGTGCCCCTTTAATACAACTATAAATTTACTTTTTGGAGCTGCTGAGTGTACCGTGCGTCTCTAATACACCGTTTTGCCATTATAATTTCATCCATGCATGTTCAAAAGACCAATATTCTGCTTAATTGGGGCTGTTTGAACACGTTTTTGACACCTCAGTATTTCACATGTTGTAATAATTGGAAAACAACTAAAATGTCAAGTAAAATAATTATGCCCTTTGTACGGTGTTCACAAGCCCCACTGTTAAATTATGTTGGATTACTCAAATGTGCACAAATGAACACTTATGAATATTCTCGTCCTTTCTGTTCGGAACCAACAGAAATACACAAGCACGAAGAAGATACGTGTTAAAATTCCGTACACGTCACCAGGCTTCTAATAATTTCTTTGCCTAAATTGGCTTCACTATGAAACAATCTATCTGCAGAGTTGGGAAGAACACTTTGAATGTGTAATTAGCATTTAGAATCCTCAATACCTGCATTAAAATGTAGATTGTAACTGTTCTGTATCTATCTACATGGAGTTAAGCAGGGGACGGACGCCAAGTGCCAAGTTACAGATCAGGTTTGCGGAGAGGCGTGCCGGCTGACAGTAAGAATTTTGACAAGGTATATTTTTAGCAATTAAAACATCCTTAACTGAATAGATGTAAGATAGATACGTTTAATGCAACACTGCAGAACATCGCAGTTAGAGCAATAACATTTTCATTGAGCCATGCAGGTGATGTACTCTCCTTCAGAAAAGTTACACAGTGCACCTTTAGAACTGTTTGTTTGTTGCATAAGAGGTGTTTACTTTCCTACTTCACTAATATTGTGCAGTTTGTAACTGCGCGATCAAATACTGCTATGTATTCATTTATTTTTTGGGAAAGTAACTGTTTTCTGAACACACCAGAATACAGTTACTTTTTTTTTAGTTTGAAAAGCAGAATGAGTTCATTTTAAACAGTTCGCAGTGGTCCAAAGTTATTCCTCACTTACCTTACGCATTCCGAACATCCTAATTATTCACAGTGATGAGTTTATAAGAGCTTTTCACAACAGAGTGGAGTGGAACGAAGTTTTGCTGTGACAGTAAAGCTAGCAACAACTAGCATGCTAACACGCGCTTCCTGATACAGTAAAGCTTACAATAACTAGCTACCTGATTCTTGGGCAATAAAACGCTTGATAATTCGATGTAGGCAGCACGCAAAGGACATATGTTGACCTCAAGAGCGGCTTATATGATATATCTGTACTGGGGCTAGTGTTGCCATGATATTATAGACGCGATACAGATTCCGAGACCTCGATGATAATTTAAAACACTATTTAGACAATAAAATGTGATGATGTGGTGTTACATCTGTGTAATCATCCAGTCGTCCAGGTTGCCGTCACTTACCAAAACAGTCGAGACTTTAATTTCACTATTCATTTCAAAGTGCTTCACCGTCTTGTGTTGTCAACAGAGAGGTATTATAGACACCTCTAAGCGTTCAAAAGGAAAGCGAAAGCCAAATTGCTTGACAACAACGCATTTTAAGTCGTATAGCGTGAAATACCACGGCCAAACTGTCTGGAGTATTTTAAAAGGGATAATCAAGCACAATATGTCACATTTAAAGGTTAAATCTTCACAAACATGTTTTTCTCCTCACATCTGACTGCGTGAATGAGGCTTTTGTACCGCAAGGAACTTTATAATCTTTAGCAACCGAATACCTGGACTCGCAGAGCAGAAATGCCAGTGAAGCGGTGAAAGCTAAATGAGTGGTTAGCTCCTGACAGACAAATGGCACACAGGCGGAGGGAGGGAGGTGGGCTTTTTTTCCGAGCTGCTCCTGAAGTAATCACACAGCATTGAAACGGCAGTAGTGATATGTTCAGAAGCCTCGGGTCTGTTTGAACGAACGAGGGACAGATATAAATGTCACCTGGATGCGTGTTTTTTTTATCGTAAACATTCCATTCCAGAGTTTTATTCCAACTGAGTTTTGAGGTCTGGTTTAGATTTGTTTTATGTTGGTTCTAGTCCTGGTTTAGTCCTGGTTAATCTGGGTTTGTACCTGGTTTAGTTCTGTATCCTCCTGGCATAGTTTAGTCCGTGCTTATACTTGGTTTAGTCAAGTTAAATATGATTTTGTTCTTGTAAACTTCATATGGTTTAGTCTGGGTTCAATCCTTGTGTAAACCTGGTTCAGTTCTGGCTTAGTCCTTGTTTAGTCCTGATTGAGTCAGGGTTTAGTCCTTGTTTAGTCTAGGTTGAGTCCAGGTTTAGTCCTTGTTTAGTCCAGGCTGAGTCCCGGTTTAGTCCCGGTTTAGT
>KN485244.1:1285-17915 GCA_000787095.1 Periophthalmodon schlosseri | reverse complement strand
CCTGGTTTAGTCCTGGCTTAGTCCTGGCTTAGTCCCGGTTTAGTCCCATCTTAGTCCCGGTTTAGTCCTGGTTTAGTCTCTATATTCTAGAAAACCACTTGCAGACCTCTCAGATTGTATAGTGCGCCCACAGTCTGTTCTCTAACTGAACAGCTGCATTTCTGTGGTCGGCTCTGGAATGTCCCGGCAGAAGGCTTTAAAAACATCTGCTGCTTTGTGAGCACGCTCAGACATCTGCGGTGGTATAGGAGCAAGTTTAAAGTCTGTGTAAAAAATCTAGAAGGATCAGGGGTGTGCAAACAAGGGCCAGTGGGATTCTGTTAATGCTGAAAAAATGAAAAAAAAAAATTACACAACACAATTTTTAGTGAACTATATGGAAACGACTCTGTGGTTTGTCAATTATTGAAATGTGTGTGTAGAAGTACAAGAACTCCAAGTGTGTGGTAGCAGTGGCGCAGTGAGTTTAGCATTCACCCCGTAACCAGATGGTGACAGGTTATTTTAGTTTTGGCACAAGCCTGGTTTAGTTCTTGCACGTTCAAAACATCTCCATGTATTTACTGTCATTGAGTCCCTTCTCACATTACAGTATAGGGCAAGTTTCGACAGGAAGGGCATCCAACGTAAACAGACAGATTGCTATTGTCTGCAGTGGTAACCTTGGTTTAATTTAAAGCGGAGGTATTATGCAAAAGCTTTCTACCATGTTATATATGCCTGGGTTTTAGATATCATCCATGCATGTTTGTTTTAGCTAACCCTCCTTACGGTTAGCTGTACGATGCTCCGCCCACAAGTATGCACGCTGGTTGTGTTGTGATAGCGTTCTGAAGGGGCAGTGACTTAGCACGGAGAGCAAAGAGGGGGGATTCATAGCATCAAAAATGAAAGTGAATACGTCATTTTCGGCAAATGTAGCATTTTCAAAACAATAAAATGAAACGTGGTGATCTAAATATGTTATGTGTTAGCAATTGATGCCACAACGAGCAATTCGCCAAACCTGTTTAGCTCTTACACGTTTTACTCTTACATAAAACTACCCAAACTGTATTCAAGTGTTGAAATCTATTAGCGTGAATCATTTTTGGTGAAAAATGATTGGAGCTGGCAGGAGTTGTTGGAGAGATTGTTGCGTTCTGTAGTGTATAAGACCCTGTGTAGAGCTGTGTGTAGCTGCATGCTAGCCCCCTGTATCGTGCCTTATCTGTTAGCGTGTTTGTAGTACTAGTGTTTTTGTGCTCTGTCTCACGCCAAGAGTCCTTTTTGTTATGTTTTGTTTTTCTTTTTTTGTTTTTCTTTTCTCCCTTTCTTTCGTTTCTTTCACTGTCATTCTCATTCCATCACTGTCCCCGCCCCCTGGCCTCCCTCCTTCCTTCGCCTCCCTCGCCCCGCCCCTCAGACGTAGCCCTGCCCTCTGGCCCCTCCCCCTCACTGACTCCTAACACTACTGACCATGTAACGCCAGGCTCGGGAGGCGTGGCCGACTCCGCAGGCCCCACCCCCTCTGCGCCGCGGGACCTGGTGGCGTCTCTGGTGTCCACGCGCTTCGTCAAGCTCACCTGGCGCCCCCCGGTGGAGCCCCATGGAGAGGAGCTCATGTACTCGGTGTTCTACAGCCCGGAGGGAACCAGCAGGTAAGGCCGGGTTTACCAAACTGGGGTAGGGCGTCTTTTAAAAACAAGGTAATGTGAGTAGTGTTGTCACGATACTAAAATTTCAAACTCGATTTTGATACTAAGGAATAAGCTCGATACTCACTACCAATTCTGATACCACAATGATAATTAAAGGGCCTGTATTACACTATTTTCTGATCTATGTTATAATGATTAACATCAAAAAACACCTGGAGTTGTGTTTTGTGTTGAGTTTTTCTCTCAAACAGAAAACACTGTGCTGCACCTTGTGATGTCATGGGGTAATACAGGAAGTGCTCCGCTCTGTTTTTAAACTTCATACGCCTTCACTAGAAACATTTGGATAATTTCAGCCTTGGAATTTCCAATCTCTACTGAACAAAAGGTAAAAGGTAGCCGTTAACTTGAAAACTACCACTACATGACATCACAAGGTGGAACAGAGCATTTTGAGCTCTGGAGATATAAACAGACTAATAATAAAGGGTTACTCAAACATGTGTGAGTGAAACAAAACACGACTTCTGGTATGTTTTTGATGAGGTAACAACATTCTAAGATGGTTTAAAGCTCACAAGAGTCAATTTTGCATAATATAAGACCTCTTTCTATAAACGATAGAATGTGATTTGCAACACTATCACAGTACTTTCTTTTCTGTTACCAAGCAGTCTTATCTGTGTAATCCCTCACTCATTCTAAAGCTATTCAGGAAAGGTCCATTTCTGTTCTGTGAATGTGACTTTTTTAGTATCAAGTATCTAGTTTCGATACACGTTTTAGTATTGATCGAATTGTGAGACCAAACTGGTAGGAAACCACTCTCTCAATGTGGGCCTAATGTCACAAAAAAGGACAGAAAACACGATGCTATAAATCATCTGACAATTAGCTGCCGCACAGGTAATTAGCCACTAAATGGGCCCCACATGTGAAAGACAAGATTTGCATTCGTGATAGCATCTTAAAGGGTCTTATAAATGTGTGGACGCCTTAGCTTCGCTCTCTGATGTTGAATACTTTCGGGTAGCAGGGATAAGTTTAACTGAGTACTTACACTTTAATTGTGGCCACATTGTTTTGAATAATTTCCGAGTGGTGGGGGGTTCGCACTTAACATAATTACCTAGTAAATTAGCACAGTTAATGTCCCAGTTTCCCCTGTTCACAGCGGGCTATGTGCTAGTTCTAGTTTATGAACGGTAATCTATCATTAAACCAAAAATAACTCACGGCGGAAGTTTGTTAACTGTTACGGAACTCACAATTTGCGTTTTGTCATCAGTTGCAATGCAGTATGTTTATCAGTTGTGTAATATGGTAAATAGTGTTGTATTTAAAATTAAATACACTGACTTAAACCATGATACTCTTGGTTAAAGGTCCTATATTACACAAACCAGACCTATGTGTGCTTTTGTTATAATGCTGCCTCCTCAAAAACATACCTGGAGTTGTGTTTTGTTTCATTCACACATGTTTATCTGCATCCCCAAAGCTCAAAATACTCTGTTCCACCTTGTGATGTCATTTAGTGGTAGTTTTAAAGTTAACAGCTACTTTTAGCCTTAATAAAACTGCTTTATTTTTTCTTTGGAGTAACCTTAACCATTGTTGCTGTTGTTTTTGAATATTTTTGTTTTACCTTTTGTTCAGTTGCGATTGTCAACGGAAAGTCTCTAATATCTGCTGTTGCACCGAGGAGTGAAGCAGTTTCAATGAGGCTAAAACATTAGCTGTAACTTCAAAGTTTGGCAAATCCAGAGCTGAAATGATGCAAACGATTCTAGTGAAGGTGTATGGAGTTTGAAAGCACAGTGGAGCATTTCCTGTATTACCACTTAATGACACACAAGGTGGTCTAGTGAAGGTGTATGGAGTTTGAAAGCACAGTGGAGCATTTCCTGTATTACCACTTAATGACATCACAAGGTGGAACAGAGTGTTTTCAGTTTGAGAAAAGAACACCGCCTAAATATGCAGGGTGTGTGTACTGAAAATGTGCGAATGAAACAAAACACAACTCCAGATATATTTTTGATGAGGAAACAACATTTTAACATTGATCATAAATAGAGCAATATGGGCCCTTTAAAGACCTGGTTAAGTCCTGTTTCATGATTTTAAATGATTGTTTTAGAATAACTACAGACACTGACACTTGATGTGTGTGCGCCCTCTAGGGAGCGAGTGGTGAACTGCAGTCGTCCCGGGGAGCTGCAGGTGACCATCCAGAGCCTCCTGCCCGACACAAAGTACCGCTTCAGGGTGGTGGGCCACAACCTGCATGGGCCCGGGGAGAGCAGCGCCCCGCTCAAGGTGGCCACCCAGGCTGAAGGTACGGCCCCCTCACACTGCTGTCTGTTCATAGGAAGGACACTGGATTTCCTGTTTAAAAGCAGAGTAAAATAGCACACGCTTTAGGATTTAGGAACGATTTTACAAAGGAATGTCACATCGCAAGACAGACTACACGCAGTTAGTATTATTAGTATTGTTAAAACTTTAATTTGTATATGGTCGACTCACCTGGGCCCTTTTAGAATAGAGCTGTTAAGTGATGATGTCACTTCCGGGTCCAACCAGAAACTTCACAGCTGATTTCTAGCTTTGGTTTTGTTCCTTGTTCATCAAACAAGAGACAGTTACCTTTGAAAAGCATATGTTTAACCACAGATTGTATGACGTTACGTAAATGATCTAGCATAACATAGGATTACCTGTCTGTATATCTCACTAACTTTCTCAGCTTTAAATGGCTGCAATCTCTTTTTAACGTGAGATGTGAAAAAAGAGGAAATTGGAAACAGTGTTTTCAATCAGCTGATCGATCAGGAAGTGACATCACACTTAACAACTCTATAGGTTACGTGCACGTGGCATCACAGTGTTGTAGACTCCCTGTAGTTTAAACTGAGCTGCAGACAGGTCAGAATTCTATGGTGTAATTTTCTGTTTAATTGTAGATTGCAGACTCCCTGTAGTTTAAACTGAGCTGCAGACAGGTCAGAATTCTATGGTGTAATTTTCTGTTTAATTGTCAGATTGCAGATTTGTTGACCTGGTTTATGGTTAATATCTCTGTAATTACTGGGCTTATCCACATGAAACAAAAACTGGCACAAAGTTGAACGTCTTCTCTGTCGGTATAAATCTCACAAAGCTTCAGAAAGTGGTGCCATTATTCAACTTCAAAGACGTGATTGTCGTCAGTTGAAAGAACTTAAAGCCCTAAAATTCATATGGCAAGTTTGTGCAGCCACTCCCTGACAAATAAGGATAAGGTTCAACTTTTGTGGATCATAAGTTTGGATATTCATTTCCAAAACAGTAAATCTCCCATAATTAAGGCGCCTTCATCTGAAAAAATGACACAAATTTTAGCACATGAAGGTAACCTACTGACTAAAAGCCTCACTGTTAGCGTCACTACTTTCTGTCCAATTGTATGTCTGAGATTTTTGCCGAGTCACGCTAAAATGAATAAATATTTAAAGATCAGGCAGTGGACAGGGAGCTGCGGGTGGATGTCACTGACAACTTGTTAAGCGCTACACAAATAAAATGTGTACTTCACCCGAGGACACTTCTGTGTTTAGAAAGAGGGATGTTTGTGTCTCAATGCTAATGCTAGTTTTAAGGGGTAATAAGTATTAAAACAACGCCACAAACTGTATTCAACATATAAAAATAATCGGGTAGCCTTTATTTTAATTAATTTGAATTTTAATAGGTTGTTTATTTTATGTTTTCCGATTTTGACTGTTAGCTTTGAGACACAGTGAGCTTGCTATCGTCCTGAGCCTATTCAAGAGGTTTTTGCGTAGAATTCTAGAGCAATAATGGACACGGTATGGACGTAAAACGGTGCCTAAAGCTCTCCATAAGCTTTCAAATTTGTACTTTCCATGATTCAAATTCGCCAAAAATGTAAACATCCGACTTGACCGAGCTGCTGGGACATGCTGTGAAATGCACTTACTAACTTTTACTGACATAAACCCAGAGTAGTACCACAGAGACCGGCCTGTGGAGAGCAGTGCATTAAGAGACCACCAGCACCACTCTAGCACACTGCCTACCTTCACTCCAGAGGCTGCTCGGATGCATTTAAAAGTTCCCTTTCTGTACATATCGCTGTTTTTTAAAGGTTTATTTGTAGCCATAGCAACCAGAACCAAGACCGAAGAAGTGCTCTGAAACGGCCTGGCCCTTGTGCCCTTTAGCTAAGCAGTCCAACACTGAGCTAATCTTGATCTAATTCATCAGACGAGGTACATATAGCTGCGTGATGCTTTGGCAACACACACATGCTGAGGAATAGAAATATTATTATTCGTATGGAAATATGTGCTTGTTATTGAGAGACGTAATTCCTGATAGATATGTTATATAATCAATGTGCAGTTTAAAGGTGCGCTGTGTAACTTTTCCGCACGCACGCTTTTAAAGGTATTTTTCAGCAATAAAAACACCCATAAAAAAGAATGCAAATTTAATGCCATACTGTGGAACATTCCAGGCAAAGCATTAACATTTCCATGCAGACAAGCAGGGGGCAGACACTCCACCTGTAAAGTTTCATAGTAATAATAATGCATCAGTCTTAAAAAAACGCTTTCCAGACGCTCAAAGTCGCTTTTAGGTTGGTCAAGATTATTTGGTTAATGGATAATTGTGATGATTCAGGTCACAGAAATGATAATTGTGAAAATCATCGCAACAATAAGTCATTTCAGTTCAATCTATACTCCCAGATAAGTAAACCTTCATTTAAACTGCTTTTTGTTGTTATAGTTCTTCTCGCAATAATCGTAACACAAAAATTTGATATCGTGTCATCCCTAGTCGCTTTACAGTTTCGTGCATCATTCATTCACTCCACACTCGGTAAGTTACTATTGTAGCCACAGCTGCCCTGGGGCAAACTGACGGAAGTGAGGCCGCCAATCTGCGCCATTGCTCCCTCCATCCCCCCCCCCCCCCGCCGCTAACAGGCACACACACCACATTCATACTACGCAATGTAGGTGAAGGACACACCGACAGTTTTTGCCACTGCCGCACCTGATACTCACAGCGATCTCCCATCCAAGTAATAACCAGGCTCTAATAAAACCCGCTTAGCTTCTCAGAACTGATGAGATCAGGGTGCACCTTTAAACTGTAGTTTTTGAAGCATTTTATTTTTTGTTTTATATCTAATTATACATCGTCAGTTCATTTGGCGGTTCTTTCTTCTAGTCATTTAATAAACTCTCCCACATATTCCAAACACCCACCTGTCCTCGAATTTACATCTGTGCCTCCTCGGACCGCCCCGCCCCACTAAGCAGCCCTGGTTGTGCCCCATTTCTGTCCCCTCCCTTTGTTCTGATGATTTAGAGAGCCTCATTAGCTGTTTAAACTCAAGGACACACGCGCACTACCAGGACAACAGCGCTGTTTTAGCATTCTCTTTTGTTTACATGAAGAGGGAAGGCCTTGTTTGCTGGTTCATGTGGAAAGTGTATTTGAACTGGGGGGGGATTTCCCTGGACTGTCTGGCCTCCTAGTGCTTCATCATTGTCACTATCTAGGCCACTTCAAGCGTCCTCCCTAGGACACTTCATGCGTCCTCTAGGTCTCCACATGTGTCCTTGACTAGAGGACACACTCTACACATACCCAGAGTATGGGTCGAGGGGGTTGTTATATTTGCATGTTGGTTTGGAAATGGAAAAACGATGTGTTTTTTTAAATCAAGCTTCAGTTTGTAGTGCACATTTTGAAGGGACCATAGGGCTGTTTTCTTATGTTATAATTTTGTTTCCTCATCAGAAACATACCTGGAGTTGTGTTTTGTTTCATTCACACACGTTTAACACGCAAACCCTGCATATTTAGGCTGAGTTCTTCTCTCAAACAGAAAACATTCTGTTCCACGTTGTGATGTCATGAACCAGTAGTTCATGCATCACAATGTGGAACAGTGTGTTTTAAGTTTTGGTGGTGTAGACAGACTAATAATAAAGGATTACTCACGCTACATGTGAATGAAACTCAACTCAACTCCAGGTATGGTTTTGATGAGGCAACAACATTATAACATGGTTTAGAGCTCACAAGTGTCAATTTATCATAGGACCTTTAAAAACATTTAGGAGAAAACTGAAACCTCAACTGTTAAACTAATACAAAAGAACGTTTTAGTTACACGTGCAATATGTAAACACATCAGTCTCATAAAAGATGCTTTACACCAGATGGTTCCGTAGCTAGAATCGGTTGCTGTTCCCTTTGTAGAGATTAAACTGGGTTAGCAGGTTTTACACAGACACCATGGTAACTGGATTTTTTTTTTCTACCTTTTCTACCACGGAGCGCTCTTGGACAAATATAGGGTTACATTGACCTTATATTACCTACAATAAGCTATTTTTGACCCTGATGCCTTGTAGTGCGGTGTAGCGGGGACCAACATGTTTCTTCTGTATATAAGTGCTGTGGGAGCCATGCTAAATAAACGTGTCCACCTGTGCACCAGCGGACTCCTGCGAGACGAACCGCTAATGCGTGTGGTCACAGGGAAGCGCGGCTCTCCTGTTCGCCACCTGCTGTTTAGAACATGCAGCGATGCTTTAGCTATTTGAGCGGCCACTAGGACATACTATACGGGCTTAAATAATACCTCAAAGTTGCTTCATCGTGTTAATCTCTGCAGAGCCGCTAGCAATCGCTCACAGACCACGTTCATGCATAGATAAGATGGGTGACGTGTTAAGGGCGCAACACCACTGTGCACTGGTCTGAGCAGGGCCAGTGTTGGGCACAAACTACTGATTAGCTCATACTATTTTAGAGTTGTAGTAGTAGTAGTGGTTTTTGTAGTAGTTGTAGTTGTAGCTGTAGTAGTAGCTTCAGTGTAGCAAGCAGCAGACTTTAATTTCTGTGTTTTCATTTTTGAAAAGTGCCACGGGGAATTTTTAGAACCCGAAATGTATGACCCAAAGTCTGACTTTTTCAAATAACTGTAGCAAGTGAAAACTGCTCTCTAGCCTCAAATGCAGGACAATACAGATGACTCAAACACACATTAATTTATTATAAAATACACATTTGTAAGTTAAAATGCATGTGACAGGTTAGACTACTCATTTCACTAAAACATGAGTAACGTGATTCTGTTTAAGATTTGACTAAAAAATCTCGCCTAGCCTTTCCTAGTTTTGTAATTTTGGTGAAGGTGATAATTTTACTTCCTGATTGGACATGAGCAGCAGATATGACGAGTAGAGGTGAGTAACCTAGCAACCATAATGTTTACAAAGGCCCAAACGTGTCGAAATTACACAACAGTTATGAATTGTCAAATGCAAATTAGTGACACATTTACTTTATTTAATCAACGTTTAAACCGCCAAAAAATGACTTCCTCATGTGTAAATTGCTCATTAAAGTTGATTTGGATAAATGTATCCTTTAACATTGAAACTCTTCCAAAAAAAAAAAAAACTCTCTTAGGCTCTTCTGACGTGAAAAGCGGATCCTTATTATAACATGTGATTTGTTCTCTCTTACAGTCCAAGTGCCCGGCCCTGCTCCAAACCTCCAGGCTGTGTCCAGCTCCCCCTCCTCTGTGACTCTGAGCTGGGACAAGCCCCTCACCGGGAACGGAGACATCCTCAACTACAGGGTCTACTACAGCGACAGCGGCAGCGGCACCGAGCAGGTAAACTAACGGCTGCTATAAACCATTTGAATGCTTCTTCTTCAAAGAGGAAGAAGATATGAAAGATGTTTTGTTATTTTCTTACTTCAAGTTCACTTTTTGGTGTAGTCAAAGATGCTTAAATCAATTTTCAAGATTCAAGTCATTTTAACGCAGAAGTAAGTAATTTAAATAAGACAATATAATCACATGCAAAAACGTGTCTGTAATACCTAGAATTCTCTTCGGGTCGATGACCTCCATTTTTGCATGGCTGGTTTTCTGCCCAGAGACAATGGACGCTTCAAGCACCGCAAAAATACACGTTTAACCATCACAGGGACTAACGAAGGTGTTTAATGAGGTAGAAGTGCTACTTAGTTCTGATACACTATTCAAGGCTGCAGTTATACACAGTTAGTTTAGTCAATTTAGGCAGAGCAGCAGAACTAGGATTGGGCGATTTTGTCAAAACTCGTCATATTTTGGGGATTACACATTAATGAAATCATGTTTTTCAAATCTAGAAGTGCGTCTAATGTTCTTCATTGGGGTTTAAGCAACGTATAAAAAGACTTTTTTTTTCAGTTTTTAAGATCTATGCCGCTTTTTTATTTGCGTTTTGCTATTAAAGAACACAATCAATGTTATAATTTTGCATAGCGTCATACAGTTCTGATATTATAATGTAGACAATGTATTTCTCACCTCCACTCAGAATATAAATGTAAATATGATATAAAAAATAGGTACATCTTGTAGTTATTATGTTAAATGTAACGCTGTTCCCTCATCAAAAACATGCAATTTTCGATGTCATCCATGTATCTTTCCAGTCATTTTGAATAGTGCTCAAGAGATATCTCACAATCTCACTATTCGCGCCCTCCTTCCGGTTAGCTGCACACAGCTTCACAAACCTGATGCAATGTGCAGTAGTTTCATTAGGGGGATACACGCCGATTGTGTTGTGAAAGTGACTTGGGAGCAAAGGGAGGGGAGACTCAGAGCGTCAAAAACGAACACGAAATTTATAAAACATATTAACACCTTTTCTGCGAATATAGCATTTTCAAAACAATAGAAGGTAACGTGGTGATCTAAATATGTTATGTGTTAGCAATTAATACGCCGTAGAAGTAAAATACCCCCTCTTTAATTATTATTGTATCTAAGGTTTAGTTACCAGTGAATTTAGATTACACTGTTCTCCTTTATGCAGTTTCTGTGTCATGTTTGATTCAACATAACTGTGCTGTTTTCCTGGCAGGGCTCATTAGATCAGCAGAACAGTGTTGTGAGGCCTAATTCCATAGTGATGATGTTGGTCCTTCTAATCACGGCCGTTGCAGTAAACCTGATTGGCCT
Source organism: Periophthalmodon schlosseri (assembly GCA_000787095.1). NCBI lineage: Eukaryota > Metazoa > Chordata > Actinopteri > Gobiiformes > Gobiidae > Periophthalmodon > Periophthalmodon schlosseri. The sequence goes on along the minus strand of KN485244.1, from coordinate 7,214 downwards.
TATTGTAGTGAGAGAAAAGCCCCCATAATTCAACCACTCCTGCCTCTGTAAACTGGTCCGGACCGGAGACGAGGGAGAGTTTTACCCAACGCTAGCTCCACACGCAGTCCTGTTCACAAGGCTTTAAAAAGGGGTTATTACGCAAAATCGTTGTTTTTTTTTTAGCTTTCTACCATGTTATAACATTGCTCCCTCACCAAAAACACGCCTGAAGAGGTTTTAGATGTCATCCATGCATGTTTGAGTAATTTAGCGATCTCTCGAAAATTTGATCCTTTTCGAACCCTCCTTAAGTTTAGCTGTAAGATTCTGTCCAGCGCTCAGCCCACAAGCCTACGTCATCCTCCCACACGACAATTCTCCATAAATAATAACGCGGTACTTGGTAGAAAGCAAAAAGAATCAATTTTGCGTAATACCCCCTCTAATAAACGATCATAAGGAGTTTATTAATTGGAAAGAATTAATAAGGGCTGAATAAATTCTAATTAACATTGAATTAACCACTTATGCAAATTAGCAGCTAGTTAGATGTTAATGAGTGTACCCTAAAATAACCCGTTACCAAAGTGATCTACTGAGTTAAGCTTTTGCCAATGAACTGTAGGGTAGCCGTTTTGGTTTTTGCCAAGCACTGCTCACCCCAGCACCGTAAAACACATTATATAAATAATTTAAAACCTGTTACGGCAATGCTTATGCGTCCTGAAATGTTGTCCAAAAGTCCTGAATAATACATAAAATAGGACCTTTAAAGCTGATCACATGACCACGACAAAGGGCTCTGATTGGCTCCTAACACATTTCCTGACAGATCTCCGCAAATGTCAGCAGGAGAGCTCTGAATGCAAAGTGCCTGCTGTAACGGGGCCCGGTCTGACGGACAGCGCGTCTGACGCAGCGGATCAGCGAAACGGCACTCACGCAACTCTGTTCACTAATATTACACGATACGCTCGGATATGTGTCAGAAAGCGTCCGACTGTGGCACTGTGGTTAGTGGTATTGCCTCATAGCATCAAGGTCCTGGGTTGAATTCCCATACCCAAATCTCAGAAGTGGGTGGAGTTACCAAAACCAAAATTACGCTAAAGTAAGAGTAGTGTTACTTCAAAATAGTACGCGAATAGAAGTATAAACTAGTGATCCAAGAAATTAGCCAGGTAAGAGTAGATGTATAAGTAATTGTCTAGAGGTAACATCTGATTTATAATTGGAGTTAATGTAATTGGAAGGACAAAGCATTAAATAATGCACAAAATCTGGTATTTTCAAAAGCTTTTGTCACTTGTAGACTTACACACAGTGGGAAGAGTAACCAAAACTTCTACTCAAGTAAGAGTCCTGTTACACCGTACAGTATATTATTACTCATATTACTCAAGTAGGATTAAAAGTACGGTGTCTGAAAACTACTCAGAAGTACAGTTTTGTGAAGTTATTCTAGTCTGATTAACTGATACTACCCGCCTCTGCGAAATGTATGAAAGTAATTAGCCTTACCTTCTGACCATGACGCTAGCTTGATCTTCACCTGCCCATCTGCTCCCACAGTAGTGATGTCACGATACTAATATTTTTAATTTGATTGTGATACTAAGGAATAGACTCTATACTCAATACTGATTTCGATATCGGAATGTAGTGTAATGTAGTACTTTCTTAAATTACCCACTCTATACTCAATACTGATTTCGATACCGGAATGTAGTGTAATGTAGTACTTTCTTTAAATTACCATGTGGCCTTATATCTGTGTAATCCCTCAGTTGTCCAGTAGGTTTCATAGTGGTCCATGGGCGTGTACTAGTCTGTGTGACTTATACTTGTTCTAATACAGGTCAAGATCACTCTAAAGCTATTCAGGAAAGGTTCATTTCTGTCCTGTGAATGTGACCTTTTTTAGTATCATACCTGCTGAGTATCTAGTATCAGCACCAGTTTTAGTAACGTTTAGTATCCGATTTACGATACTCTTGAGAACCTTATCCAACAGTGGCTTAGATAGACAGATGGGTCAAATGCAGAGGACACATTCTCCTGACGGTAAACAAGATACTTTACCTGTGTTTCTGTTTCTATCTCTTAGGACATAGACGTGGATGGACAGTCCCACACACTAACTGGTCTGAAGAAGTTCACCGAGTACAGCTTCAGAGTGGTGGCCAACAACAAGCACGGGTCAGGCGTGTCCACGGAGGATGTGACCGTGAGAACCCTGTCGGATGGTAAGACATGGCACTGCTACGCTACCAGACAGTTAGGCCTGTCACTATAACACATTACTCAAGTATGATATATTTACTACAAAAATATCATGAAAAACTGTAATATTGAAACTTCTTTATGATAAAAGCTGATTTTTGACCTTTTTTTCTTAATGAATCAAATGGAGTGCCAATAAATAACAAGCACGATGAAACATTTAAAGTACATTATGCAACTTTTCTGGTAGAGAAAACATCTGTAACTGAACAAGTGTATGATACTTTGGAACGTTCTCGGCAAAGCATTTAGCATCTCCATGGAAACAAGCAGGTGGCAGACCCTCCACCAGAAACGTTGCACATTGCTCCTTTTACATATACAACCCTCTACACGGCTAAATGTTACTTATAAACAAAAATAAAGTTTCCAACTAGTGCAAAGAAGCCTAAGCCCAAAGATACTGTTCATTTATCATTTATTGAATCATAAATATAGTGATTATTATCATGACCGGTCTAGCTGTGCAATTGTTACTTTGCGCTGGGGGTGTTCTACATGTATCTCCATGGTGGAATGTTCAGTAGTAACCATGGAGACACAATGCACACATTGGTAAACACTGCCAAAAAAGCAGCACATTTTCAGGAGCCTGTGATCAATACGAGCGTTCATGGTCCTGTTTAGGTGTTTGAGTTTCACAAAAAAGTGAGAGTGACTAACTGAAAAACTGTTGGCTAATGCTAGCTAATTTGTGACTGTAATTTTATGTGTGAGAGACTTGTTTAACAGCACAAATCAGTTTACCTGTTGTAGTTCCAACTAAGTCAGTTCTTTCTGGTCAGATTGTGTTAAAATAAAGCTCCCACTAAAGTCTAACAGCTTCTGACAGACTAGCTCTCAGTTAGCATCACACCCCCAGCTAATGTTGATGACATCAGCTGCAAAGTATCAATTATTTCACTAGACCTAAACCAGAACTAAACTAGGACTACACTTAAGACTAAATATCTTTCTAATTCTCAACAGTTCCCAGTGCTCCCCCTCAGAACCTGACACTGGAAGTGCAGAACTCTAAGGTAAGATTTGTGCTTCAATATCAATTATCTCATTCTGCCCTTTACTATTTATTCTTCCATTTTAATCCTTAAAAAATATGAAGTAATGTAAGTAAGTAGGCTATATAATGAAGTAGAATTGTCTTTCCTCAGTGCACATATATTGTAAAAGAAGCTGTTAGGGTCAAAATGAGACCGCTGTGTGCTGTCTGCATCTAACTGATAATAGTTTTTATCCTCCGCAAAGCAGGAAGTGATTCTGGTGCAGTAAGGGCATACAAGTTGTTGTTTGCATTGACGTGACAGCAATATTCCGCTGTGGACTTGTGACAATTTAGAATGCGTTAGGAAAGTAAGGAATAACTTCAGTTGTTTTTCACATTCTTATGACTGTAAAAATCAGGTACGTTGCCTTTAAGGTAAGATTTTCTTATCCAATACTTCAAACTCTAGAAATGCAACAGCATACATTTATCTTCCTATCTTTTCACCTCTCCCCGACTTCTTGGCTCCCCTCTCCCCTCCGCTGCTTCCTGTGCCCAAAAATCCCTGTAGTTTTACATATTTGCGGTGGGCACATATCGCCTTTATCTGAGATTGGATTTTTCTTCTCACTCTTCGCACTGAATGAAATCTCTCTCCCTCACTCTCTCCTTTCTCCCTCTGTCCCTCTCTCTCTCTCTCTCTCTCTAGTCTCTCTCTTCTCCCTCCCTTTCTCTCTCTCCCTCTCTTTCTTTCTCTCCCTCTCTCTCCCTCTTTCTCTCTTTCACTCTCTACCTCTTTCTCTCTCCCCTCCCTCCCTCTGTCCCTCTCTTTCTCTCCCTCTTTCTCTCTCTCTCCCTCCCTCCCTCCTCTGCCCCCCTCTCTCTCTCTCCCTCTCTTTCTCTCTCCCCCTCTGTCTCTCTCCTCCTCTGTCTCTCTCTCTCTCTCCCCTCCCTCCCTCCTCCCCTCCCTCCCTCTCTCTCTCCTCCCTCCCTCTGTTCCTATCTCTCTCTTTCTCTCTCTTGCTCTCGCTCTCTCTCCTCCCAGAGAACAGCTTGGTCTCTCTCTCTCTCTCCCCCTCTTTTGCTCTCTGTCGTTTCTCTCTCTCTCTTTCTCTTTCTCTCTCTCTCCCCTGCACCCTCTCTCCCTCTCCGCCCAGAGAACATCTCGCTCTCTCCCTCTTTTTTGCTCTCTCTCTCCCTCTCCCTCCCTCTCTCCCTCTCCGCCCGGGGAACAGCTCGCTCTCTCCCTCTCCTACTGTCTTTTATCTGACTGGATTTACACTCGTTGAATGTAGTTCTGTATTAGATTAGACTGGCTTCTCGATAGAGCGCCGGCCGGAGTTGTATTCTGTAATGTATCTCTTGGTGTTGAGACGGGGAGCTGCGGGGAGAGTGGGGCGGCGGTTTGAGCGTCACAAGTGCTTTTTGGCTCGTGACATGTGAGACGGTCTGTGCAGAAAGTTCAGTGTTCCTCAGTAGATGTGCAGAGTGCAGGAAGTGAGATGTGTGTCAGAGGAAAAGTGGATACCAGCTTTTGATGGTCTTCTCAGATACAAAAGGTGGATTTTGTATTTTAAAGGAGCACTATGTAACTTTTCTAGTGGAGGGTCCGCAGTAGGGTTGTAAGATTAATCGCAATCGAATCAAAATTGCAATTTCAATGGACCCGGTTAGCAAGTCCCAAAGGCTGCCATTTTTGAAGCACCATAAACAACAAAATCTCCTGTCTTATTCTGCATTCAAAACCGCTAACCCTGTTTAGGTCTTTACAAACATGGTCTTTTTATCAATTCTTCTGGACGTGTTTAAAATGTGAACTTTGAACAGAATCTATTATTAAAACATTCAGCCCTACATCAGCCCTACATTTACTTTTTAAAGAAATTGTACTTCTCATAGTAGTTTTAACAACATACTTTTACTCCTACTTGAGTTATCTATTTGTCAGTGCAGCAGTACTCTTACATGAGTAAAACTTTTGGTTACTTTTTAGTTCCCACTGTGAGTAAGTAGTATTTTTACATAGTAATTATATTTTAAAATAATGTTACTCTTATAAATGTCACCAATTCTACCCACTTCAAAGGATTCGCCACCTGCTTGGCACCTTACATTGCCTGGAATGTTCCACAGCGTAGCATTAAACTTGCCTATCTTGCGTTGATTTAATTATTTGTGTTGCTAAATAATAACTTGGACAAGATACAAGCGTGACATAATTTCCATGGGAACAGTATTTTTTGATGCTCCATCCTGAACTCTATCCATGGGTTTTGGAATGATGAAAAATTAGGATTGTTGCCATAGCGATAAACAATTTGAAACAAAATATTACATGTTTTTAATGGGAAGAAGTCCTCAAAATGTTGCACATAACATCTCCATCTCCATCGACTCTGGCTCCAATTCACTTTTTAAATGATCCTAGTGTTTTTTTTTTCTATTTGTGTCCGTAAATCAAGATATGAACATTAATAACAGACGAATCAGGCGCCTTCTTTCCCCGAGGTCTCTCCCGCTGGCGTTAGCAACAGGTTTGATTGACAGCGTTGCTAAGCGCCCTTTCCCTGCTTAACCAGTGGTGCGGGCGAGAAGGGGCGTTACCTTCAACAGCCTCGCTCCGGATTGGCTCTTTGGTTGCTATGATACTCGCGGTCAGAACTCGGCTCCAAATTGGCCCCT
>KN485243.1:0-14639 GCA_000787095.1 Periophthalmodon schlosseri | reverse complement strand
GGCCAAACTATGAAAAAAAGTGCGACTTATAGTCCGGAAAATACGGTATATATTAAAGGGGAGTGCACTGGTGAAACATCCGGAACTACTTAACTAAATTATATAATGAGCTAATAATAATTATGTTTTATTCAATTGTTTATTTTAATGGTTCAGAATTTATAATATGTGTTTCTTATTAGAGCCCACCTCATCTGTCAAATGTATAGCTTTACGCCATGTTATAATGTTGTCACCTCATCAGAAACAAAAACATACCTGGAATCGTGTTTCATTTCATTCACACATGTTTGAGTAACTCTTTATTATTAGTCTGTCTACATCTCCAAAGCCAAAAACACTCTGTTCCACCTTGTGATGTCATGAAGCGGTAGTTTTCAAGTCAACAGCTACATTTACTTTTAGTTCAGTAGCGATTCAATTGGCAATTCCAGGGCTGAAATGATTCTAGTGAAGGTGTGTGCAGTTTCAAAACACAGCGGAGCACTTCCTGTATTACCACGTGACATCACAAGGTGGAACGGAGTGTTTTTTCTTTTCCGTTTGAGAGCTCAGAAGTCAGCCTAAATACGCAGCGTTTGTGTGTTAAACGTGCGAATGAAACAAAACACAACTCCAGGTCTGTTTGCGATGAGGAAACGACATTAAAACACAGCTCAGAAAACAGCGTAACATGGGCCCTTTAATTTCTCGCATTCCTCGCAGCAGTAAGAGGAATGCGTTGGGTCCCAGTTTTACGCAGTGCTCTTTTGTTTATACTTGTTGTGGTGGTGTTTTGGCTGCACCTCTTCTCGAGCATCACCCGTAAGATTAATCCATCTGTAGTTAGTGGTTTCTAGCGTAATCCTCTGGTTTCTGTGGCGCTCTGTTAAACTGTTTATGGGCACGCTCACTACTCACCATAATACTGGAATTATGGGAAAAAAAAATACATCTGGGAAAATGTGTGTCACTTTCTCTCTTAAAGGGCCGGTGCCTGATTTCAAACCGTGAGTCAGGAGCATGTTTTAGTTTGAACTTTTAGCCCCGCCCACTGTGACACAGACAAACTGGAATAGTGTGACGCAGATGTTTCCTTATAGTTCTCAAATCTATTTGGGTTTTTTTTTTTGTTTCGTTTTTCTCGAAAATGCACCGGTATAGAATCAAGTGTCAGTGGGATAGTGGCCGTTTTACAGTTGCCGGTATCTTCTGCTTCTGAACCTCCGCTTGGCTCATTTACCCAGGATGCACCCGTGGATCCCTGGCCACGTCAGAGCGATGCTAATTGCCCACAATGCACGGCAACTTTTGTTATTTATGATCTATGTCGCTTCCTCATCACAAACAGACCTGGAGTTGTGTTTTGTTTCATTCACACATGTTTAACACACAAACCCTGCAGATTTAGGCAGTCTGTTCCACCTGGTGATGTCATGCGGTAACGCAGGAAGTGCTCCACTGTGTTTTTAAACTCCATACACCTTCACTAGAGTCATGTGGATAATTTCAGACCTGGAACTTCTAATCTCTACTGAACTAAAGGTAAAAGGAGCTGTTAACTTGAAAACTACAGCCTCATGACATCACAAGGTGGAACGGAGCGTTTTGAGCTTTGGAGATGTAGACAGACTAATAATGAAGTGTTACTCAAACATGTGTGAATAAAACAAAACACCATGAGGGTAAATTCATTCATAAGACCTACGTAACATCATTACATTACATAATCTTGTTAATTTAACTTGTTAAGTAATTGGATAATAACAACAGCACCTGGCAACCTCATGGTTAGCGTCACTACTTCCCGTCCAATTTTATCTTTATGAGGTTTTGCCGAGTCACGCTAGAATGGAGGGCACTTCTGTGTTTGTGTCTCAATGCTAACGCTAATACTAATTTTGAGGCCTAATAAATATTAAAACAACACCACAGACTGAAATACTCCTCATATAAAAACTATTTGGTAGTCTTTATTTTAATTAATTTGAATTTTAATAGGTTGTTTTCCAGTTTTAATAAAAGTGTCTGTTAGCTTTGCGACACAGTGAGCTAGCTAGCATGCTACCTATTGTTTCCTGTTTGGGGTTGGACATGGAACGCTCTGCTGCGTGTTCCTCTTTCTCTCAAATGTTTCTGAGTAACAATTAGACTGTTTGATTCTTATATTTTCTCCAATTCAAGAGACAAACGTACGTGTTTTTTCTTTTGTTTTCACAGATATAAACGAGTGTGAGTTGAGTGACACGCTTTGTAAACACGGGCAGTGTGTGAATATGATCGGACGTTACCAATGCACCTGCGACACCGGGTACAAGTCCACAGAGAACAGACTGGAGTGTGTGGGTAAGTTTACAACAAACCAATTCCTAACTTTCCATTTAAAAAGCATACGACAGATTTTCAACTGTTTTTTAATTATGACTTGGTTTGGTGGCAGTTTATGGAAAAACGTTGAGAAGAAAAGCACAAAATTACAGGGAATTAACGTGTTGTGTTTATTTTTTTTAGTCTTATCATAACTATCGTAGAGTTTAGACAAGGTTTGGCCCTTGCTAACATTACGGTTGCTAGATAACAGCTATGGAATTACTATACTACACATGTCATAACTGTTGTCCAACCAGGAAGTAAACTTATAAACTTGACTTGACCAAAATAAAAACGCAAAGGCACATTTTTTTTCATAAACTTTTAAATTTAATTATGTTAACTGTGAAATTATTATAGGATATATAATTTTAACTATCTTTTTGTGTTCTAGATATTGACGAGTGCACTATTGAAAATGGCGGCTGCGAGTCGTTCTGCACAAACTCAGAGGGGAGCTACGAGTGCAGCTGTAACAGCGGATTCGCCCTGATGCCCGACCTGCGGAGCTGCACCGGTCAGTAAACGCATCTTATGTAAACTACTGTCTCGTTATAACCTTGTGCCGCAAGCTAGATTGTTGTGAATTTTGGGTTTTCAAACTCATGAGACTCCATCTCGTACGGCTCCTGGCTGATCCATTCGATTCAGTGATATTGCGTTAATCTTGAAGAATGTAAATAGGCTTCTGTGACTGACTAAAACTCCACTGAGAGTCACAACTTTTCCCGAAAGATAACGACGGGAGCCAGATTAGAACGAATACTGATTAAAACGTTATAGGCGTTGGGGTTAGCGTTAGGTTTAAGAACTAGGACTTTATTTTACAAAATATAACTCAGTTTTATAACGGTGGTTGTCACAAGGGGCTTTTCAGAACCAAGCCCACAAAATCATGTTAGAATGCCCTTGTTTTTTCATTAGTTTTATTTCATTCACACATATTTGACTAATCTCACATTTTAAGGATGTATCATACCAATCAAACTATTCTTGTAAACATCTACTAACCAAACAGCTACTATTTTTAACCTAATTTAAACTGCTTCACTCCTAAGTTCATCAGTAGCTGGAATATTTCATAGACTGTATGTATAACTGGACATAGCTAACGCGCTAGTCGCCATGTTGCAAACAGGAAGTGAGCAGCTCACTTTCTCTGTAACTGCTGCTGTCAGGCTCGTCATTTTGTCTTAAAATGTTCGTATTAACCCGCTCTACGTGATCCTGGGGTTTTTATTTTTTATTGTGTCAAACCCGAACGCTGCGGGTGACACTTTAGTCCGCTTCTTTATACAGTCTATGTTAAATTTGTCTTGTAATACTAAAATCCTAAAGTTTGACAAGCTGAAAAAGTACTTTACATTCATAGTATTAAAACAGTTCCAACCAACAGCTACCGTGTTAGCATCAGTTAGCATATACAACTTATTTAACATCCAGCACATGTGCGCTCTTCACTGTTAGCCAGTTAGCTCGAAAACTCTAGTTAGCCCAGTTAGCTCGAAAACTCTATGTAATGTAGTTAGCTCGAAAACTCTAGTTAGCCCAGTTAGCTCGAAAACTCTCTTTCATGTAATGTAGAACAACCGTGAATTACCCAGTGAAGCTTCCCCGTTGACAGAGCGCCGGTCACATGATCCGCGTTCAAAGCCTTCTCCGGGACAATGCCGTCAGATTGGGTTTACATCACGTTACATTTCCAGACTGTGGATCACCGCGCGAGACGGATAGCTCGCCCCGATGAAACGAAAGAGCGTTGAAAGCTGCGACAGCGTGTGTTTAGAAATGTTTTTGAGCCGGTTTGATGTGGGTTTTGTTCCTGTAATTAGTAAAGACACATGAACAGGCCCAGCGCTGAAGTGACTGCGGATTCACACACTGCATGAGTTCATTTTGACATGTGCCTTTGTGCCTTTGTGCCTTTGTGCTGCGTTGAGTTACCGTCGTGTCCAGGGCATCTGCGTCTGAGGGGAGTTTTAAGGACATTGTTTTGTAATGGAATAAGCGGTTTATTGAGCAAAATAGACAGATGTTTTCAGACTTTTCGATAACTTTTGGATAACAATACAAAATGAGGAATTACACAGATATCAGTTAGGTTTTACATCTGCTAAAAGTGTAGCATTAGCTAATTCACTCACAGTATGGCTAGCAGTGGTTAGCATACCTGCCTTAAAGGAAGATATTGGGAGTTAGCATGTTTTTAAATTGGCCACTGTACCAGTTTTTTACTGCCTTAAAATCGTGAAAAATAAAACTAGTTCATTTCAAACAGTTTATAGCGGTCCAAACTTGCTAGCATGCTAATTATTTACTGCCACTAGTCTTTAAGAGCATTTAGCAACTTTCAGAGAGCAGAGCACAGCTAAAAACCCATGGAGGTATAAGAAAATCTAGAAGGTGAACCTGAGATGGCGTCGTGTTTTTTCAACGGCCTATGCTTTTGAAACTTTTTTTTTTTTTTGGCACATGTGATGTTAGAATTGTGCACCACCTGACCAGTTCTGACCAATCAGAACAATAGCTGCTAGAGCGGAGCTAGCGCGAGCTCGTTTTTTATTATAGATCCATGTAAAAAACCACTAGCCTGCTACCAGTGCACTTCCTGGTTTGCGGCTAATAAAAAAACGCTCTTTAATTAGATGCAGGCAGCGCACGGCGGTCTCATTTTGACCCTAAGAGCTGCTTTTAAATCTGCGCTGAGGCTGTGTTTCATGATGGAGACTGTGTGCAGCCCCTTTAACAAGACTCAGTGGAATCCAGTTCTGTTTTATTTTAGACTTCAACACAAACACGACACAAAAGCTGACACGTATTCTAAAAAAAAAAAAAAAACATACCAATGTCTCTGCATCTTAGACTTTTCACTGTATATTTCACGTATTTGCTTGGACATGATTTTATCCTCTGGTTTGTTTAACCCACAGAGAAGTAGTGTTTTATCCATGGATCTATAATAAGAACTGGATACAGGATAAAAATGGGAACTCCGGCCCAAAAACAATTCTCCCACAGAGCGCAATGCATTTTTTAGGAATTCAAACTGCGGTGTTCGTCTGACAGGGCATCCAGCTTTCACAAACATCAGATTTTGTAGGAATTCATTTGTATTTTCACAACATTAACTTTTTAGAAATTTTACCCGCGCCAGCTCCGCTTTAGCAGCTATCGCTCTGATTGGTCAGAACTGATCACATGTTGTTTTTTTCTCTCATTCTGCGCCAATGAGCTCAGGCCGCTGAAAACAACACGACGCCATCTTTGGTTCATCTTCAGATCTTATTATGCCTCCATGGTTTTACCCCAAAAAGTGATGCAGAAAGGCAACTGTAAGGGACGATTCTTTCCTTAAACCGTACTATTGACAAAAATTAAAATCGTGATGTTTTTCTGCATCATCCCCACAACGATAATCAGAGGATGGATCAAGATTCCAGAATGAGAACAAGGGTGAACGAGCAGCTTCGGCTTTGATGGAGGGTGGTGTTGTTGTTTCGGAGATATGCAAAATTACTATCGAGACAAAAAGAGACAGAAACAGTGTAATGTGTAGTGCACTCTTCCAAACAGGGTGATTTTTCTGTCGTTTTGTAGTCACGTTTTGTGTTAGACTTGAACCTCAACCAAGACGTTTGCAGGTTAAGCTCATTTCCGATGCAGCCTTATAATCTATAATCTTTATTTGTCAGGGACCATGTACAAATTAATTAATCTTACAAAAGAAAAGATGATTTGTACCAGATTTAGCACCTGCTCCTTTCCATATGCAGGTCCCTGAGCAGGTGAACACACATTAAAAATACACATTTCATTACAATTACATTATAAGACTAACAGTTCACCATTAACATTAGCAGTAAAATACAATAAAATGTTCCCACGTCCAGTACATGATATTTCCTTCAGTCCAAACCAATATAAAAATCATTATGTGCAGGTTTTTACAGTGAAACAGAACAGAACAAATGAACCAGACCGACGTCGACACATTTGATTATCTAAAATGTGCTTTTTCAAATTTCTAGTAAAATTATTCAAATCTACGGACGATTTCAGAGTCTGGAGCTGATTCTCTGTCTGATGGTTTGAAAAGAAAAGGCGACCGAGCAAAGGCCGAGGATCTTTCTAACTTTTACTTGCTCTCCCTGTGCAGACATCGACGAGTGCGAGGAGAGTCCGGAGATTTGTGACGGAGGCCAGTGCACGAACACTCCAGGGACGTACCAGTGTCTCTGCTTCGACGGCTTCATGGCGTCTGAGGACATGAAGAGCTGCCTGGGTAAAAACGCATTCACTCATGTGTTTATTTCGCAGTTTGACGTATAAAAGAAAAACTTAAGACCATTCATTCAAACGGACAATTAGTAAATACATTATAAACTTGGTTGGTAGAGCGTTTGTCCGTTGATCTGAAAGTTGGCGGTTCGAATCCCGCTCTCGACGTAAACATCATCGGTAGAGCGGTCAGATCCAAAGACGCGCAGGTTGGCGGTGCGATTCCAGCTCCCGCAGATGGATGTTGTTGTTGTGTCGTTGGGCAAGACACTTAACCCACCTCGCCCCCAGTGTCGGCGTTCACTGGTGTGTGAATGTGTGAGTGGTTCCTTGGTGTAAAGTGCTTTGAGTGACTTGAAGGTGGAAAACGCTGTATAAAAATGTGACTTTTTACCATTTACCCAAAGAAACCACGACAGAAAGTAGTAAGAAAACATTACTTATAAAACATTGCCAAAAAGTAAATAGGTAAATAAATAATAGACTTTAAACATTCGGTGCCAAAATTAATGTAGAGCTTTATACACTGTTTGAATGAGCAGTTTATTGTTCATTTCAATATATTTTGGTATATTTTGGTATATTTTGGTATATCCTTGGGTTTCAGATTGATCGACTGTTTCAATAGCAATTAACAAATCAAAACAATGTCTTTTGAATGCACAAAAATCCTCAAAATGACGCCTATAATGAACTGAAACTGAAACTGAAACCCATGAATATCTAAGGACACCAACACAAAAATTGTATTTGAGTTTGTCGAAGCCTCGTTCTACCTATTTGGGTCAAACTGTGTGGGTTGGTAAAGTAAAGGTCGACGCAGTGATGATGTCATAGAATTAGCGATTCTTTTTGTCAGACCGTAGCGTTTGTTTTTATCTGCTTTACGTGTTTTAAAACTGGAGACAGAATGAAGCTTTACCAACGAAAAGATGACGTCACTTCCAGGTCAAACTCCCAACTTCACAGCTGATTTTTTTAGCTTTGTTGACCCGGAAGTGACGTCACACTCAACAACTCTGTGGCTGTGTCCGAATGTCCAAACTATTTAGGGGTCACGCCGTTTTTAGCGCCGTCCGAACGTCCGGTCGGTGAGGAAATTGTGCGCTCAAAACTTCCCGCAATGCACCTTGACAAGCAGTGGGCATCAGTGGTCACTAGGTCAGTGAGCGTAGACCACAATGCCTTGGAAGAGTTGGAAAAACAGCAGCGCGGCTACAGGTCTTTAACTGGACACAACACGACTGATTTATCTGGTTGTCAAGAATCGGATTTGTAGCGGCTCTGGTTAGCGGCACTTATGACATACTGTGTTTTCCAGACTCGATTTCACACTTAAAATTCAACGCAACGCAACAGCCCATGTACTCGGAGAGCTTTATTATAACCAGCAGCCCGGAACGCGGTAAACCAAACAAAATAAAAACAGTGTGTAAAGGTTACCCAACAAGTGACTCATGAGAAACAGGGCCGCGTGAGTCAGATCTGCGCTCACGAGAGAAAAAAAACAGGGAACGTTGTTGTTGATTTACGGCACGAGGAGCTGAGAGAGACCCGAAGGAATCTGGGACATTTAGATGTTGCTCCCAAACAAAAACATGACAACAGCAGACGGCACGCTCGGAACGGGTCTGAACCGGCTCTGAAAGGGCTCTAAAACCGGGTCTGAACCGGCTCTGAACCAGCTCTGAACCGGTTCTGAACTGGCTCTGAACCAGCTCTGAACGGGCTCTGAAAGGGCTCTGAACTGGGTCAGAACCGGCTCTGAACTGGTTCTGAACCGGTTCGGAACTGCTCTGAACTGGCTCTGAACGAGGTCTGAACGGGTTCTGAACCTGCTCTGAACCGGCTCTGAACGGCTTGGAACGGGCTCTGAACCGGCTCTGAATGGGTCTGAACTGGCTCTGAACCGGCTCTGAATGGGTCTGAACCGTCTCTGAACCGGCTCTGAATGGATCTGAAACGGCTCAGAACCAGCTCAGAACCGGATCCGAACCGGCCCAGAACCAGCTTTGAAATGCTTTATTTTCGTGACAGAAAAAAAAAAGTTTCTAAGGTAATTGTCTTATTTATACACACATTTGAAACATTTTTAATCAGGTTGAGGTGTTTTCTGAATACTCAGAATACTTCACATTGAGTTACGTTATATTATAGTGCAAAAATACATGAGAGGGATAAAACTACTACTGTTCTACATTTATTTAAAGGTCCTGTAATACGCAAAACTGACTCTTGTGAGCTTTACGCCATGTTCTAATGCTATTACCTCCTCAAAAACAGACCTGGAGTTGTTTCATTCACACATGTTTGAGTAACACTTTATTATTAGTCCGTCTACATCTCCAAAGCTCAAAACGCTCTGTTCCATCTTGTGATGTCATGAAGCGGTAGTTTTCAAGTGAACAGCTCCTTTTATCTTTAGTTCAGTAGAGATTAGGAATAATCCAAATGATTCTAGCGAAGGTGTGTGGAGTTTAAAAACACAGTGGAGCACTTCCTGTATTACCACATGACATCACAAGGTGGAACAGAGTGTTTTGAGAGAAAAACTCAGCTTAAATACGCAGGAGTGTTGTGTGTTAAACGCGTGTGAACAAAACAAAACACAACTCCAGGTCTGTTTGTGATGAGGAAACGACATTAGAACATAGATCAGAAAGTGGCGTAATATTGGGCCCTTTAAATAAAAACGACATGAGTGAAGAGACTATTATTGGCCTTTGGAGCGGCACAGACGCTACGGCTATAAATAAGCCAATCCAAGAGTTAATAAGGTTTAAACCAGCGCTACGGCACAACTTAACCAGCTCCAATCAGTGAAATAAACAAAAGATCTGGAACCAGTTCTTCCAAATAAAATATCTCTCACATCTGCTGTTTATGCCTTTAGCGGATCTGTTATTGTGTGGTTGTTTTTATGTGGATTCTATTAGCCAAATTTGACTGTTTGCAAAATCAGGACTAATTGCCATGATGGATTTTTCCCAATAAAAACACAAAGCATGTATTATTTCAAGGCTTTAAACAGCCAATACGCAACAAAAACAAGGAAAAAGTTTGGTATTGGAAAACGATTTGTTCAGCCCTGGTTATTTTAGTAGGCTAACGTTTATAATTAAACCCATTTAAGTTTTTACAACGGTGGATATTTGGAGACAGGACAGAATGTCACTATTGATTAGAAAGTACCAGAAGTAGTAAAGTAGTTAGTCTTGTTTTAAGTTTGTTTTTTTAAAGTCTAAGTCAATTTAAAGTGTCGTTTTTTAATGTTTTATGTGTATTAAATGGTAAAAGGTAATGAACCACTCACCCATTCACACAGACACTGGGGGCGGGGGCGGGTTAAGCGTCTTGCCCAAGGACACAACAACAGTACTCATGTGTGGGAGCTGGAATCGCACCGCCAACCTGTGGGTCTGTGGATTTGACCGCTCGACCAATGATGTTCATGTCGAGAGCGGGATTCGAAGGGCCAACCTTCGGATCGATGGGCAAACGCTCTGCCAACTGAGCCACTGTTAATAAATTGATCCAAAAAGAAAATTACTTGTGAAATTAACAGATTAGTATCGTATGCAGCACTACAGCTAAAGACGTTTCCAAAGTTTTCCAGCTTTTTTTGCTCCGAATTCCAGTTGGGAATTTGAGGGTTCACTAGGCCTGTCACGATAACACGTTTTGAAGTTCGATATATCACAAGAAAAAGATAAATTCCAGTTGGGAATTTGAGGGTTCACTAGGCCTGTCACGATAACACGTTTTGAAGTTCGATATATCACAAGTAAAAAGATAAACAATAATATTGAAACTAATTTATGCCACTGACGCAAATACCAAAGAGCAGATTTAAACCACAAAACTATTCTAAATCTACAATATTGTTAAAAATCATGAGCTGCAGTAAATAAACAGCAGAACGAAAAACTTTAGTCGTTTAGTTTGCGTCTGTAATGACACATAGAAGTTATTTATTCAAACTTTTACATCTCAAATCTTATCGTTTAGGCAAAAAATAACCCAAAAATACAAACGATGAGTCCGTATAGTTATTATCGTGACAGGCCTGGGGTTTACGGACACATGTGTAACGCAAAATGTAACTGACCAAAGCCAAGTATGAGGTTACGTGAGGGAACATGGCTCCATACCACAGCTGGACATTCTGTGCTTTACATTAATACATTATTGCCTTGTTGTGTTGGATTTGTCCAGATGTGAACGAGTGTGAGCTGAACCCGAACATCTGCCTGAGCGGAAACTGCGAAAACACCAAGGGCTCCTTCATCTGCCACTGCGACATGGGTTACTCCGTGAGAAAGGGGTCGACGGGATGTACAGGTAAAAAACGCGTGGCGGCTTTGACCCCGGAACGACAGTCGATCAAACGAGTTCGTGTTTTCTGCTCATGTTGTTTTGTTTACGTGTAAGAACGACGCTCAAACACAGGTCACACGTAGCCACTCCTCCTATTGGTCAGGCTCTGTTGTGCTCCGAGTGAGTGACGGGCAGGTGTAACCAATCACAGTGAAGTGTGGACTCTCAGAAGAAGCACATAGACCTCCCTCCGCCCCGCCTACTTTTGATTTTCCTGTAAATGCAACCGACCTGAGCTTTCTTTGTGGTGGCACTTCGGTTACGCGGGAATTCCATTTCGATGGAGAATTTGGGAAAGGTTTTGCTGTCAAGATCGGCAGCCCCACGCAAAATAATATAATCCGAATAACGATGGTGACGCCCACGGCAACTTCCGAAATAAGGTGAATTGTGCTCAGGCAGGTGTAACCAATCACAAGGAAGCGTAAACTCTCAGAAGAAGCATATAGACCTCTGTTCGCTCCCTCCGCCCCGCCTACTTTTGATTTTGTTTTTGTAAATGCAACCAACCTGAGCTTTCTTTGTGTTCGCTCTTCGGTTAAGCGGGAATTCCAGTCATTTCAGTGGAGAATTTGGTAAAAGTTTTACAGCTAAAGTCTGATATAAAGTTGGCTGATTTGTGTAAAACGTTGTATGTTCATGTGCAACAACAAGTCAACACCTCGACGATTCTCTGGAGGCTTTAAAACGGCTCTGTGGTCCATATAGAACTTATTTACTGTCAAGACTATGGCGGCGCCCACGGCAACTTCCGGAATAAGGTGATTAACTTTAAGGAGTTTTTGTTTTTTATTTATACAGGGAGAGAGCAGTCAGACTCATGGACACCCTGTTTAAGATACAGAAAAATACAAACTAAAAACACACAAAACACATAACTGCACAGGTCCATTTAAAACATTAAAAACAGGAGCAGGTGTGAGTGTAAATGTTCATCTCCTCCACATTATTAAAGTGCTGCAGTGGCATCAGTTTATCCAGTTTTACATGTCCTTCAAATGTGTGAAATTTTTGGGACGTAAAATGACTCATTTCAGTTCTAGTGCGGCCAGTTTTTAGATGTAGAGAATCATGAGGTCTTGGATTAAAAGTTCTTCTCCGCCTCAGCTCTTCCCCCTCTCCCTTCCTCTCCTGCCTCTGTCCTCCTCTCCTCTCTTTGTCTCCTCCTCTCTCATCCTCTCCTCTCTGTCCTCCTCCCTCTCTCCCTCTCTCCTCATCTCCCTCCCTCTCTCCTCTCCTCTCTCTGTCTCCTTCTCTTTCTCTCTCCTCCCTCCCTCTCTCCTCCTGTCCTCTTTCTGTCTCCTCTTCTCCTCTCTCCTCCTCTCCTCCTCTCCCTCTCTCCTCCTCTCCTCTCTCCTCCCTCGTCCTCTTCTACCTCTCTCCTCCTCTCCTCTCTCTGTTTCCTCCCCTCCCTCTCTCCTCTTCTCTATTGTTCAGTTTTTAGACATAGACAATCATGAGATCTTGTATTAAAAGTTCCCGTATCAAAGTTCAACAAACAGGTGAGATATTGAGTCTGTCGTCGTCAATAATAATCATTAATAAATTTCTATCAGGGGCAATGAAAAATCTAAAGTTCCAAGAAATTTAAAGAGTTCAAAGGTCAAAGGTCCCAGGTTTTCTGATCTGTTCTAATGTTGTTTCCTCGTCTCAAACAGACCTGGAGTTGTGTTTTGTTTCATTCACACATGTTTAACACACAAACCCTGCAGATTTAGTTCTTCTTTCAAACTGAAAACACTCTGTTCCACTTGTGATGTCATCATGTTTAACACACAAACCCTGCAGATTTAGTTCTTCTTTCAAACTGAAAACACTCTGTTCCACCTTGTGATGTCATATGGTAATACAGTAAGTGCTCCACTGTGTTTTTAAACTCCACACACCTTCACTCGAATCATTTGGATCATTTCAACCCTGGAATTGCCAATTTCTACTGAACTAAAGGTTAAAAAGCAGCTCCGAACTTGAAAACTACCGCTACATGACATCACAAGGTGGAACAGATCATTTTGACCTTTGGAGATGTAGACAGACCAATAATAAAGGCGTTCTAAAAAACAACTCCAGGTATGTTTTTAATGAGGTAACAGCATTATAACATGGCTTAAACCTCACAAGAATCCATTCTGTGTAATATAGGACCTTTAATTCTCAGAAGCTCTTAGAATTACTCACCATTTCCCTGTAGCTGAACACTTAAACATAATTGACCAAAACAGCAGCAGAAGAAGCCATGAGCTCACTGTGTTCTCTGTCAAACCAATACATCTCTGTGTCGGACTTTGTTTAGATCCTTTTGCTCGTTCACTGAGGTCACATAAACATGACGCAGTGGTTGGACGGGCTCCGAGCGCGTCACTACCTGTTCGGCCAAAACACACACACATCACCCATGCACTCGGCTAATTATTTGGTGTCTGGTCAAGAACAGAAACGAAAGAGAAAAAAGAAAGATTCAGATTGTATTTTGAGGTATAGTTATTTGAAAATACTGCATGGAAATTTTACAGTTTGAAATAGACTTTAGAAGATTTGGAAGGTGCCCATTAGTTGTTGTATTTGTGTTTCTTCAGCAGGTTTGTAGTTCTTACAGTTGCCATAGTGAAGTACCAAAATGCACTATGTACTTTTTCTGGTAGAGGTTTGCAATGTTCCGTAGTATGGTATTTACAGTTGAAACCAGAAGTTTACATGCACTATTTAAAAAGACACGCATTTTTTTTCTCACTGTCTGACATGAAATCAGACTAAACTTTTCCTGTTTGAGGTCAGTTAGGATTAAAAAAATTATTTCTATTTGCTAAATGTTAGAATAATGAGAGAAAGATTTTTTTTAGACAATTTTTCATGACTTTCTTCAAAGGCAGAAGTTTACATACATTTCATTAAACTGTAGGACTTGGGTCAGAAGTTTTGGATTTCCTTCCACGAGCTTCTCACAATAGTTGGCAGGAATTTTGGCCCATTCCTCCAGACAGAACTGGTCAAACTGAGCCAAGTTTGTAGTCTCCTTGCTCACACATGCCTTTTCAGGTCTGCACATACATTTTCAAAACATTGACTTTGTTACCCTTAAGCCACTTTGTCACCAGTTTGGCCGTCTGCTCCAGGTCGTAGATAATCTTTGAATGTTGAATCGTCACACGTCTCTTAATTGGTAAT
The DNA here is from genome assembly GCA_000787095.1 of Periophthalmodon schlosseri. Lineage (NCBI taxonomy): Eukaryota > Metazoa > Chordata > Actinopteri > Gobiiformes > Gobiidae > Periophthalmodon > Periophthalmodon schlosseri. The sequence goes on along the minus strand of KN485243.1, from coordinate 470 downwards.
AGTGAATAGGTCTGTTTGCAGGTGCAGTAGTAACAGTGTCGTTGCTTTGTGCATTAATTTCACCAAGGACATTAATTCTTAAGGCTAACCTGTATAAATAAAGGATATATAATACAGTTATAATAGAGGCGGTAGTTTAAGTGATTTAAGTGATCTAGTAGTAGTAGTAGTGATAGTGGTGGTATTGATACTTTCCAGTGATATCACGCTGGGGGGGGTTCTACATGTATGTTTATGATGGAATGTTCAGCAGTTACCATGGAGACGCAATGCACACATTAGCAAACACTCCCAAAAAGATTTAAGATTTTCTGAAAACTCAAGAAAAAATACAAAATGGATTTAAACAGCACATTTTCAGGAGCCTGCGATCAATCCGAGCGCTTATGGTCGTGTTTACACACACACTCACTCTCACGCTCATTCTCTCACACTCACTCTCTCTCACTCTCACACACACTCACTCACTC